>CEMH01201369.1:0-14872 GCA_001179725.1 Macrocystidia cucumis | reverse complement strand
ACCGCTTCCCTTGAACGTCCATCATCCCCAACTTCAGAAGAACTGCCCTCCTCAAACCTCACGGAAACACGCGATCCGCTGAGCGCCCGTTGACGCGCAGACAGACCTTGTTCACCGCGACGAGCCAACGATGACACCTTCGGCCGCCGCGCTCGATCTTGCAATTTCAAAAACCCCGGAGAAGCACTCCTCTCGTTTCCAGAAACAACGACACGGGGCGAGCGGTCCACCTTAGTAGGCACCGCCTTAGTGCTCCCGCTAGACAAGTTCGAAGCGACAGAGGAAGGCCGGGCGAGGTGTGCGCGCCACCAATACGGCGAGTTCTTGTCCGTTGCCGCCGAGAGCGCCCTCTTCCGTTCGTCTTGAGAAGAGTGTTCTGGAGTCAAAGCGCGTGTCGGGAACGCCACTGGGGAGCGCTTACGATGGCTTGAACCCGAATTGGAGATTGGAGATCGGGATCTTGTGGAAAGGTGGGGGTTTGTAACTTCAAGGAGTTTCGATCGAGGTATCAACGATCCGGACTTTGGGTGATTATTCTCCCTATCGAAGTTAGGTGTGCTGGATCGCGAGACGGGGGGAGTGGATCTTGGTATGGAGGATTGCGCAATCCTGCCTCTGTGGTTCGACCTTTCGATAAGTATGTCCGGAGGCAAATGCATGACGTTTGGGTCGAATAATCTTCCGAATCTTGCGTTTGGGTTGCGTTTCTCTTTCTGGAAGTAAAGTCACATTCACACCTGAGCACAAAAAGATGTATCAGGAATAAAGCGAACCTTTTTTATGTCCTCCGCCCCCTGAGCCGGGGTAGGGGGCAAGTCGATGAGTTCCGAGAATGGGCTTCCCTCCTCGTTCCCCAGTATTTCAGGCGCTACGATCAGCTGTTCTCGCCTCTTCTAATTTTCATTAAAAATTAAATCAATGCAACTGAAAGTGAAAAACACACCCGTTTCACAGCCTCATACGCAACCTCGAAAGGTGGCACGGGCTCCGCATCGTCGTCATCCCATTCCACTCCAACGTTGATGTTCCAAGGTGGTGTGATGTCCATGAGGCGTGGAGCATCCCCACCGAGCATTCGTACTGCGTGTTCGATCATTTCTTCAATATCGAGTGATGAATCGCTCTTAAGCTCATCTGGCTGTTGGCGAGGCTCAACTGCGCGCGAGGGCGGGGCACAATAAACGGGCGTGTCCCTTCGTTTGACAAACGGCGACTTCGACGCCTCTGACGAAACATGACGTGACCGTTTTTGGTCAGAGCGGTCAAAAATCCTGGGGCTCGTCTTGGTAAGGACCGTATTTTCCGGGCATTCATGATTATCTTCCGAAAACTGTAATGTCGTGGGCATGTTTAAGGGGCTGAGCTCCCTCGTCTTCTTTTCTGGTTTTCGAGTGGTTGCGGACATGCGCGGAGAACCTGTCCAAGAGCGAGGCGACGGTGGAAACTGATTCGATGGCTGGGTTTGTGCCATCCATTGCAAAACACGGGTGTTGGAAAAGTTCGCCGCTTGTTCAGGGTCGTAGTTCTGGGGAGAGTCGAATTCAAGCCCAGAACACGAGCTGGTGTCCGAAACATATTCCGGATTCGTGAGAGCTCCTGAACTTCTGTCCGTGAAGACAAGGGAGTTACAGCTCTCGATCCTCTGTATTGGGGAAGGGCTGGTGCAGTGGAGGTCACACTCGACACGATCTGAAGAATAATTAACACGAGGTTCGCTCAATCAACACAGGGGAAAACCTTACCAATGACGAGCGAGATACCACTTTCGTCACCCTGAGTAATCCGTCCTGGACGGACGTCAGACGGAAGAGAACTATCTTCTCGACATGCTTGCTGGTCACGCGCATCGTTGAGCGGGGATGGGGGCAAGTTTCTGGGTGAACGCGATGGTGAACGAGATTCGCAGCGCATGAGTCCGACAACAACATTGTGCGTCAGGTCTTGAAAAAAAAAGAAGTGTCAGACCGTGCCAGTCGGGACTCTGGTTGACTTGGTGAATTCAAGGAACATACCTTTGCCCTGTAGAATTTTGTCAGATAAAGGCTTCCCGTGGTCCCAGGCTTGATGATCGAAGATGGCGTACGACGAGTGAAGTCCTACCAAGGATAGAAGGTACTTCACAGGCAAAATCGCCGAAAAGGCTAGTGATCCAACAGACTTCCAAACAAGCTGAATCCATGAAATCAGTGCTGGCACACAGTGTAAAAGCGAAGAGGTACTTTGTAGATTGATTTCATTGGCGACATGACTTTTGAGAACGAGCCAAAGACTAGGTTTGTGATGATGATGGCGGGCGTTGGATTCCAAAGTCGTTTGGATTGGTTAGCACCGCTGGTTTGATCCTCCCTCTCGCTGGGTGCCATAGTCCTTGTGGCCCGAAACTTCAGCGACGCCACCGTTGGTACAATAGCGGCAGTTCCCAGGAAGAGTAAAGGGGTCCAAAACGATTTGTGCGATGCCGTAACGGTTTCCGTTCCAATTTTGGTGCGGCTCGGTTTTCTGGAGTTCTGGACTTGGTCCTCCTTTTCGGTAGGAGGAGAATGAAATTCCACGGTCGATGACTCAAGTCGAAACGGGGAGAGTCGCGGAGAGATATGGTATACGCCAGTGAGCGTAGACATAAGAATGCCTTGGGCTGACTGGTAAGTGGGGATACAGCTCGTCGAGCCCGCTTCAGGGATAACCACAGTCAAGTTTTCACCAATGATATGGAACGGTTCTGGGTGAGCTGAAGAAAATGATGGCGTTGTGTCTGGGTTGAGGGAGGTTGGAGGTGTGCAGGCATTCGCAGAGCCAGTCGGAGGAAAGGAAACCACGCAAATAGGCAAAATGACGTCTGCCATGAGGATAAACGCGAGAAAGGCGAGGGTGATCGGAGTTAGGAAATGATAACTGAGCATTTGCCCCTTCAATGGGTGAGTTATGAGACGCACAAGTGAAGTGCTACTCGAGGCGTCAAGTCCCCTCAGACGGGACTTTGAGAGGTCAAATGAGGTGGCTGGCTAAGAGTCTTCACCACTGAGGCTCAGTCGGCTGAGATGTGAGATGACGTATCACTTACTCATGTTATCCTCGAGTATAGTCCACTCTAGAGCGAGTACTACGTTTTACAGGCGAAAATGTAGAAAGTCACGACGCCCAATTAGAAAAGCATGCAGGGATTGCGGGCGCAACAAGATTGTCACTTAGTTTGCTTTCTTTACGCGGGAACATTATCAACAGGGAAAGCATATCACTCACAGTGATACATAAGGATCGACTTGAAACTTTAGCTAGGTTGCTTTGCTGATCATTTCTATAAATCACAAGAAAGAACCAGCATGATGGCATCATCAGAATAGCCGTCGTGTCTAAATCAGGTAAACAGCGTGCTTAGCGCGACGATGAAAAGAAAGCCCCCTCATGACTTGGTCGGAGAGACACTGATAGTATCAGGGATAGTGAAGGATCTCAAGAGAGTCCTCACAAAGGGGCTCAAAGGAGAATCGCTCTGAGCGAAGTACAACATGGCATACTTACGTCATCAAATGTCCTCCAAGTCTGAGGGTGGCACTGGCAGCGCTGACGCGTCAGTCCCTTGACTTTCCTTGGCTTCCACGACATTCCACGAATTTTCGAAATGCCACGACGTTGTTATTCTACGTTTCTGGGAGAAGGTTCTCGAACTCTCTGGCCCCGAGGTATCAAATGACTCCAGCGAAGTTACCGACTCTCACCTATAAATGTGACACTCTCCCATTCATCCCCTCCTCAACAATTCAGAATGTCCACCAGTTTTGGCCAAACCTTACAGTACATCACCGCGATCAAGCTTCAGGAGCTCGAGAAGCAACGGCGTGCCTATCGTACACTTACCAATGTCGTCGAAGACGCGAAATCTGCGCCTAATCTCATAGCTCGCGTCGAGATGCTTCTCAAGGCAGTGCGTTCGTGGTCCGGCTCGGGATCGGTTCCGGAGAACGCCATCATCAACTCGAAAGTCAGTATGGGGAACATCGATTACTGGCTTCTCCAAGCCAAGGTGGATCCGAGTTTCAGCGACGAGACGTTGAAGGAGTGGGTGGAAAACTTGGAGAGGCACATCAGCCAGCTATCAACCCGATTTGATTGCGCCAAACTCTTTGGAAGCCTTTTCAACGAATGGTTAGCGAGCGGGGACTCCTCAACCAACACGGACACCATCGCCCCCTCTGATCAATCTACCAACACTAGTTATGAGGTTGTTGGGACGACCACCAAACACCTGGAAGCTCACCGCAATCGCATCTCGTCTGTCATTTTCACGGAAGCGCAAACAAACGAGGCCTCTTTAATGGCTTACTTCGAAGAATTGTTCTCCCCGGAGGGCAACAGCTCGGCGTTGTGGAGCCTTCGCTACTCCCTTGGTCAATTCGGCGAAGGTTTTCCCAAACGTACCATCACCGTTCCGAATGTTTTGGACGCGATCAACGGCCTACTCGCTTCCAGCCTTATGGACGATGAGAAGCGCGCAACACTGAAGGAGCTTCAAGAGAGTCCTGCGGACACAGTGCTCGCGGAAGTTGCCAGCGTTTTAAACATGCGCATGGCTGCGTTCGAGTCTTGGTCATGGCCAGAAAAAGGCTTGACCATTACGATGCGCCGTCACTTAAATGGAAAATACAGGTAAAGCCTCAATCTCTTTCGTGGCAGGCATCCCTAATCAACGACCTGTGTCAGGGCTTTCACCGAACCCGAGGTCATCGACGCGATCTTTCTTCAGTATATCGGAATCGCATGGCAGGTGCAGCTCAAAACCGCGCTTAAAGCGTTCGTGACGGGTTACAATTCCCCTTGGAACATGGGGCCGGACTCGAAACTTCCTACCTCGGAGATCAGTCTCCGAACCCAACAATTATCCGGGGAGGACGGGGAACGCTCTCTTCGGCGGCAACGATTAACGGGGCGAGAGTCCCACTTCTTCATGAGTCGACTCAGCAGCGAACCTGACAAACCTAGCTCGTATGACGACCTCCTCGATGCTCCATCACACACCACCACCACCACCACCGATGACCAGTCTCCTGCGGCCGTGAAGAAACATTTGTTGAACATCCTTACTGCAGACTGCCTCATCAATAAGGGAATTCACGGCCGTCATTGCATCATTCAATCGGATCTGGAATTGTTCGGCCCCTCCCTTCCACACCAGTCTATCCTCACCATTTTGAAATTCTTTGGGATCCCAGATCGTTGGTTGACATTCTTCAAAACCTTCCTTCGAGCTCCGCTACGTTTCGAGGGTGATCCCCCAACCCAACTACGAGTCCGCGAACGTGGCACCCCCATCAGCTATGCTCTGAGCGTGGTTTGCGGCGAGGCCGTGCTTTTCGGCATGGACTTTGCGGTCAATCAACGGGCAAACGGCATGTTCCTGCATCGCATGCACGATGACCTGTGGCTATGGGACGCGGACCCAAAGCTGTGCCTTGCCGCCTGGCGCGAAATGAAGACTTACGCGGACCTCGTTGGGATGAAATTCAACCAAGGTAATACGGGCTCGGCCACAGTCGGAGGCGAACGTTTGGAGGGCCTTCCCGTTGGCGAGGTCACCTGGGGATTTCTCACATTTGACGAGGACCAGGCGCGGTTCGTCATCGATCAGAAGGAGGTCAGCAAACAAGTGGCCGAAATGCGTCGGCAACTCGCGGGCACCAGGTCTGTGTTCGGATGGGTCAACGTCTACAACAAGTACATCGCTCTTTTCTTGCGCAATTTCGGCGGACAGCTCGCGACATGTCAGGGGAAAGTTCATTTGGACGAGACGATCGCTACCATGGCTCAGATACAGCGGGACCTTTTTGATGGTACGGATGGCGGAGTTGTTGGATATCTGCGCGGTATCATTCAGGAGCGGTTCGGGATATCAGATCTCCCCGTCGGGTACTTCTATATCCCAATCGGAAACGGAGGACTCGAACTTCGTAACCCCATGGTTGACCTCTTCGCTTACCAATATCTGGACCCCGTTGACACTGACATCGACCCAATTGTACTCGTCCGCAATCAAATCAACTCGGACGAAATTGAGTACAAGTGGGAAAAGAAATCATGGGACGAACGGCGCTCCTCCCCAGCGAAACGAAACGACAAAGCTGAAATCGCATGGGGCGAACTTCCCCCACGCCATTGGAGTGCCTCTGAAGGCGAGAACGTGGCTGCGGGGGTCCAGCCATTTATTTCGTGGGAGAAGTACTTGTCCATCAGAGAGACTTGGTTGAAGGGTTGGGGACAGTGCTATGAAAGCCTATTGGAGCCTCGTTCACCAGTCTCCTTGCCGCTTCCGTCTTCGTTGGAAGCCGCTCGCCTTTCCACCAATTGCTCGGATACTTGGTATGACCAGTGGATCGCAGCCTTGTACGGCCACGAACTTCTCGATCGCTATGGGGGTTTGAACGTGGTAGACCCGACATTGATACCTGTGGGGATGGTACAACTTTTCAGAACGTCCAGGATGAGACTGCAGGATTAACGTATTCATCAATCCATATTTTTCGGCTGTTTTCGTTCGCGTGTACCATACCGCCGCTTGTCTAAAACATCAAAAAAAGATGCCCGGGGTTAAAAAAGAATGAGATTGCGATGTGTGGAAGTTCTGGTCTGGGTCGCTTATAGGATGCACATGGAATTACTCAGGGTTTGAGTGATTGATTTTGGTGTGTGGTTGGCCTGACAAAACTCAATTACAAGAATAAGGAAGGAAAAAGGTGAAACAGTGAGGGTTCATTGAAAGAAAAATCTATTCGCCTCATGGATTCTTGTACGACCCTCGGGCGAGTTTGGAGGGCTGAAAAACGGAAAGATATTTTAGTTTGATGCAGGAAAAGGATAGGCTCTATTGTTGCCCGTTGGCTCTATTGATGGTTTGCGGAAAATGCCGTTCTTGACACGTTCTTAAGGAAGGAAGGTTCAGAGCGAGGTCCTGATTTCCAAGTGAAGGTGTGAGTTTGTTGTTGTTATTTCTGGAGCATTGCTGTATCCAGACGCCACGGTGCAGTGCCACCGTCGTCCCTCTTCGTTCTGATAATCGCTTGGCATGGCGTTGGTGGACACGCGGTCGTCTTTAAACCTGAATCGCCTCCCTCGAGAGCACGCGGGCATCTGTATATCGTGCAGGTTCGTTACGCTTAGGTCATACCCGGAAGAAAACTCAATCCCGAATATCGAGGTTGTTCCGAACCAATGATCCAGTCGAGGGTTGATTTGATGGTTGGTCCTGAGCAGAAGTCCTTTTTGGGGCTACTGGTATGTGAGCGCATCCATTCTACTAGTCGCGACATTATCAATACTTCCAGTTTTTGGGTCTATTCGCCCAGACCTGTTAGCCTCAGCTATTGTTGCTATTTCCCCCTCAAAACCTTTTCATTCCGCTTTGAAGGTTGGCATAAAGGTCTACATGCAACAATATGATTCTGGGGCTTTTTGCAACGGTCTCTAGTTACCCTTCGCCATCAACGGCTCTCAAGGCGATATGAGCCCGGGGAATTCGGCACCATGACCATGTGTGTTCCCTTATCTGGCCGCTCGTCGCTACATTTTGGGGCTACGGTTCGTGCACGGCAAAAACTTCCCCCGTAAGTTGTGAAACGAAGCAGAACGACTTCTCGAATATATCCTCCTTGATCTTTCTGATCCCAGTGTATCTGACGGTCTCTTCTGCTCAGGTAGAAAATTTCGTGGTTGTCGTCCCTTGGACAACTTCCTACATTATATATCTCAAGATTGTCGCTCTGAATTTTCAGTCGTCTTTCTGACTCTCTGGGAGTCTCTGCCTGTATTTTTCTCCGTGCATAACACACCGCTCTCACCCGGTCCCCAGTCAATCAGCACACGTTCCGAACAGAGCTTTCATCATGGGCGATTTTTCTCCAATCACTATCGCGTCCCAAGTCTCGACGGTCAACCTCGTCGCAGGTAATAATCTTGATCGATGTGCATGATGGGGGTATTCATTCACTCGCCACCTTCAGCGTCCTGCATGACCTGTCTTCTCTATGATCACATAACTACCTTCGACCAAGAAGTTCGCCCCACTCTTCTCTTGCAGCTGAGCCACCGTTACTGACTTGTCGGAATTGAAGGTGAACAACATGTGGAGGTGAGCGCCTCCCCAAACACGGTTTACGGTTACTGAAATCAAGACTCCCCATAGCTCTCGTCTCTCACCAGCGAAAGTTTTCTACTTCACCAGCCGTTATATTGTTGAGGGTATCCTTGTGTGAGTTCAAGGTCAAGGTCACTGTTACCGAGTCCCTCAATCTTTTTACCTCTATGTTAGGTTCAATGCCATAGGTTCGTTGAGACGATTGCCATCAACGACGTTTTCTGAGCGCGACGCACAGCTTCCTCGAAAAATTACCTGTCTCTCGAAGTGAGCATCCACCTATTTTGACCGTTCTTGCGTCTGACGTTCCAAAGTTGTAAGGGTCGTTTGTCGGCCAAAAATGCATCTACTTACCTGAAATGTCACGAAGCTGTGTCTTCTTCATGCGATGGCTTGCTTTGTACGCACACTTTGTACTTTCCGGCGCTCAACCTTCTCACCCTACGGTGGCAGGACAACAACGATTTGTAACTCAGTCACACAGGGAATTTTACTCCTGAGAATCTGGGCACTTCGTGAGTTCCTTATACCTTATTAAAAACACGACCTCTGACCTTGAAACTCCTCGAGATCGTAACAATAAGGTTCGCTCATCTTGCTATTGTGCGATCCATCACCTTGCTTATGTTTCTCCAGCCTGCACTCTACACGTCACTCTTCTTCTACCTTGGTAGGACCTGCACCCCTCCACTTGCAAACCCAGCTGACCTTTCGAGTTTAGGTGGCGTCATCACTCTTGTTGGCCTTACCATCCAAGATTATGTCGGCGAAGAAGTCTTGAGTACGACAACCCGACCCAATTCTTGCACTTTTACTGACACATCCACAGTTAACCTTGATTTGAACGTTCTCCCCGGGTGTTTCCCGGCCAGCGTCCCGTCGATTATCGGAGGATTTTGGTGAATGAAGCGATTTTGACATTTTCAATTTTATGCTGATGCCAAACAATCAGGATTGCACCCCTGATTATCGAGAGTGAGGCGTCCTTGTTTAGGTTGTCCTTTGCCCATCTGAACTTTGGTTTTACAGGCGTTCTGTTCATGATGGTTATCTCTCGTGCATATGTTTGGTGGAGGGAAGGTACCTCTGCTCCCCGAATTTTGAGTCTTTTGGTGTGTTACCTTCGTCCGAATTGTCGAGCTGCGAGCTTATTTTACCGCAGGCCCGTGACTCTACGGTCTACTTTGCGATGTGCGTCGATTAAATTTTTTCCTCTTGTCGCTGCCCTGATGCCAAATTTCGCGATTAGAATGTTCGGTATGTGTTCCTAGATCACCACTTTAGCTAAGTATTTTCACTGACTAACTGACTTGGACGGTAGTCCTCATCCTTGCAAACTACTTGGTCTTCAAAATGGGCCCTCCTTTCCTTTCAAGTGTGCTCGTGTTGTACGTTTGAGATTTCGGCTAGTCGGTCGTTGTAACGTCTAACCTTCCCTTCTTTAGCCCCTGTAACACCGCTGGATGTATCCTAGTACGTTCTTCTGCATTCAGTGTAACTTTGATGTTGAACCAACGCGTTTCTAGGGTTGCCACATGCTTCTGAACCTTCGTGCACTGGTTACACCTGTAACCACCACAGTAGGCGCATCCACCAACGATGCGACGGCTGTTCAAGTCTTCCCTGGGAAGCATTCCCAACAACATCGCGAGGCCTGGAGACGAGCTCAAGAATCGAAAGACGAGGAAAGCCGAGGTGCTCAAAGTACGTATACCTAGGTGGAAATTCGGGTTTTCTTAAAAAAGGGCATTCGGTGGTTGGGAGCTTGTATCTCGTTATTTATTTCATTTTTAAATTGGAAGTGGTGACCCGCGCTGGTCGTATCTATGAACACAGCTTGTGGGGGGTGTTTTCACTTCTGCATACATGCCATGCCCTCGTGGAGGATGGGCACATCAAGTCAAACAAACCAATGGATGGTGTGGCCTCTGCAACCTTTCGCATTAGTTTGAAACAGTCTCGGAGACTACATCAATGGATGGCTGGACACAGCGTGTTCGCGTGGAGTAAGTGTCTTGCCTGGAATTCGACGGCGTCTGTCAATCACCACCCTCGTTCTTCCATCATAACGCGGATAAGCTACAACTCACCGGTACGTTCCGGTGTGGCAATTGTATTAGTCAGCATTTTGATATCCGGGAAGGGTCCCGCCTCGTGGCTTTAAAAAGCACTATACATGGGACTCTGAAAAGGGGGAATCTCTACAGTGAGGATGATTGGTTGTGGCGATTAAGGTGATAATGCTGTCCAGATAACAATCAAGGCGGTAATCGTGTGCCAATCATGAAAGGATTGAGAGCCGTGCATTATTTCCGAATCGCACAGCCTTAGGAATGTTGGACAGGACTTCCGTTCAACCTGCACACTGCACAGCATTGCTCTTCCTTCGTCTCAGACGTTGACGTTCACATTTTCACCCACCTCCACGCGCGCACTCTACACTTTTGTGAACGGTCAAAGGAGGTCAGAGGTACAGTTCGAGCCGCCACCTTTGTTTCTCCCCCGTTGCTCACAGCTGCGGCATTTAGACTTAGGATTTTAATGCCTACTGCAACCAATACAAAAGCACTTCCCGAGATCATCACTGAGGAAGAGGTACGCTCACTTAGCGCCTGTCATCGAATGCAATACGGTCTCAAGAAATCTCTTAGCGTCCCACTCCGAATGTTATCGTCTTTGGAGAAACGGGCGTTGGGAAGAGCTCTGTCATCAATATGCTCGTCAAAGTGCATCCAGATGACGAAGCTGCAGTCTCGAACCAAGCCACGGGGATGACCTTCAGTAACACCCGTCACGAACGAGTCATCGATGGTCAAAAGTTCAATATTTTTGACACTGTGGGCCTTAACGAAGGAGAAACGGGGACCGTTCCTGCTAAAGAGGCCATCGCGTCGCTTTATCATCTCATGCGCGGCCTCCAGGGGGGTGTTAACCTGCTCGTCTACATCATGCGGGCACCTCGAATCAAGGAAACAGCACAGAAAAACTACCAGCTCTTCTATAACATTTTCTGTCGCTCAAAGGTCCCCATCGTGATGATCGTGACGGGGTTGGAAGATGAAGAGCCCATGGATATGTGGTGGATCACCAATCAAGATCAATTCACCAAATCAAACATGGTCTTCAGCGCCGTCGCCTGCATAACGGCGAGTAGAGGGAAATTCAAAAACGAAAGATATGTTTACGAGGAGGAATACGACCAGTCGAAATCGAGGGTTGAGAACCTGATACGTACCAATGCGTGCTCGGACGCGTGGAAAATGCCCATGCGGTCTTGGTTCATCCACGTCCTTCAGAGTCTCGGCGACCTCACCGCAGGATTTTTCGGGTTACAACCCCAAGTCATGGCATCGGTCATCGTGGAGGCGATAAAGACGTTTGGATCGGATGAGACGGAAGTGGAGAATGCGAGAGAGAGGCGCGCGGACATCCACAAGTTGAGGCGCACTGCGAGCTCAAGAGATACCGGACCAAAATCACCTAACCCTTATAACAACTCGATTTTGTGATGAGTACAAATAGTGTCATGCTTATTCCTTTAACAGAATTTATGTATTTACACTCTACCTGGCTATGCACGTTCCCCTTCTGTGCGCAGCTGTCGCCTCCTGACATGAGGATCTATGAAACGGACCCGTGTTCTCCACGCGGGCAGTTAATGGAGAGCGGCGCAGATTCCAGTTACTGGTTACCAGAAAACATGTGCCCAAGCCTGTGGGATCTGTCCTTTTCCGGCTAAGCATTGTTTTAAGATTGGGACTGCTTGGGCAACCGGTTCATGAGGGCCCACTTCAGAGTCATTTTTGTTCAAACTTCAAACGCGGACTTAAACGTCTTGACGCCATGTCAAAACACAATGCAAACGAGGCTGGCTTGTGTCGGCTTGTGTCCCCCATGGCCATGGAAGGGTACAAAAACGTCTCGGAGTCGATACCTGATCCCCACCCCCTTCTTGTCAACGACTTTGACGCGTTTTAAGCCCCTTCTCCACTATATATAAGAAATGGAGGTAAGCGATGTTTGCATTCTCAGACGGTTTTGCTTCGAATGACAGGCTTACATTGAGCTTCTTTCCTGCAGGCGAGAACCCCCCCGCGTTCTACCCAACGTTCAAATTCCGACCCTACAGCTAGACGTCATGGGTTATTCGGAAGATTATTTTTTTGGATGCGTTCTTCAACGTCAAGTGAAACTCAGACCACTTCAAGGTGAGAGGGTTTTCGTGTGTGGGGGCTGGGACTTCCAGTGCTAATTCATTTCGCATGTAGTAATGCCACACTGCCGTACCCCATAACTCCGGCGGATGAACAAAAACGTTCCACAATGAACGACCGACCTCACCTTAACAACACCTCGAGTGAGACTGGCCATGTTCAAGCGATGACGGCATGGTGCGTTGATGGGGCTATCTCATCTCATCACGTTCTAATGCGAAGAATTAGGGGTCTGAGTCAGGAACAGGACACAAGCTCCATACGGAGTATTGGAAACCTTGTGGTTCCTGTGCGATCCGATTCACCTGCCGGGTCGACATCCCAGTTAGTGTTCCAAGTTACGTCTCGCAGTCCCGACCTTACTGATCGTTCGACAGCCTACCATTCTCTGGGAATATCATCGTCTTTGGCGGCGCTGGCGCTGGCAAAAGCTCAGTTATCAACATGCTTCCGGGGGTCGAAGGAGAACCGTCGACGCTGGCTCCTTCCTCGAATGGAGCCACTGTTACAACTTTCGCCAGCAAGGCTTACACAAAGCTGATAGGAGGCAAAGCATACAACGTCTACGACACAGCTGGTCTTAATGAAGTCGGAGGAGGAACGGTCGGTGCCCAGGAGGCAAATGCTAATCTTAAAAAACTCATAAAGACGGTGGAGCGAGGGGTTAATCTCCTGGTCTTCGTCATGCGTGGACCGCGGATTAATGGGAATGTGGAGAAGAATTACAAGATGTTCCACGACACGCTGTGCCATGGCAATGTCCCCACCGTCATCGTAATAACGGGCCTCGAGGAGCAGGAAAACCCAGACGACTGGTGGGTTACGAATGAAGAGACCTTTGACAGGTACAAGATGACCTTCAAAGGTGCTGCCTGCATCACCGCCTCCAAAGGCAAACTCAAAGGGCCGCGACACATATACGAGGACGAGTACAAGCTGTCGCAGGAGAAGCTGAAGAAGCTTCTCGCCGATAGCGTTGAAGCCGAACCGTGGACGATGCCAACGTCCATGTTCGCTGCAACCACCAATGCGATGAGGGATGCGGTATCTTTTGCCGCTTCCACGACGCACCACATCCTGAACGATAATATCCTTCACCACCTCTCTTCGAAGTCGATGGCGGAACAAGGTTCGAAATCAGCCAATACCCCCTCCGTGTCAGCGGAACGCGTCGATTCAACGTCGCAATCATACCCTGTGTCCCATTCGAATGCGAAGGGCGCAAATAATTCTCAAGTCTCGAAATCAGCGGAACCTAGAAAGATTAAAAAAACTAGTCCGTCCCCATCCAAGGCCGATTCAAATAGAAAAGGCGCACCGAACGGAGGCAAGGCTGTTGCAGGAACTTCCAATTCGGCGAGCCCACGAGTTAAGGGTCGGGGCCAGGAAAAATCGAAGAGGGGCGCTCATCCGTCGATCGATGCGCTTTTGTCTAACGCGAACGCGTCTACAGGTTCAAAGGGCGCAAGAGAAGAGCTTCAGGCTACAAAGCCTCCTGAGGACATTGAGGCCCTACCGTTCATCCCAGGGGGTTTCTTGGAGACGCCACAGGTGGCAGGATCGTCATTTCGTGTAAATCTTGGCCTTTATGAGGTGATGGCATCCTCTTTAAGATCTCTGGGTTGGCGGATTCCGGGGCCAATCAAATTATAATGAGGTGTAATTTTATTCTCTAAATTCTCATGATGGGTCAGGCAGGTGGTTTGCTTGACATAATTTATTATCTGTATGGATATGTCTTACTATTCATTAAGACGGACCGTTATTATAGATGGCGGCGGGCCCCATTAGTAGTCGCGGGGGACATTATATCATCCCATAGATTACTCGTAATATATTTTGAGTTGCTCTTCGAAAAGATGTGGCCTTGAAGTCGGCTCAGGAGACACTTCATTGAAATCAAAACCAACGCTAGGAAAAAATGTTGGCGCAGCTAATATGCTGTCGTATATAATTGCAGACTTGCTGCGCAAATTTGTTGCGGCGCGGCATCAGTGGGGGATGTAATGTGCGGCAGAGGTAACTGTTGGTGGCTGTGCCATGATCGGTGTTGAGACTCTCCGTCAGGGGTCCAACTCAGGCTGTACAGTGTCCATGGACCACATCTTTGGATGCTTGTCAAATATGTCAATCACGCCTGCCATCCCACAATTGGCGATGGCAGATTATATGAGGCCTTCATATACTTAGGTTTCGAGGTTGTTCTTCATCTCCGCCACCCGAAACATTGCCTTGGCCAGCCCGTCAAGAAGAGCACACTGGAAGATGAGCCGAGCAATTGCAAGGTTCTTTAGCAACTTGAGGCCTCCAACGTGAGTCATCTCTCATTTTGACGTTGTTTGCTGATATATAATGCCGACTTTTGGTGAATAGCCCAACTTCCAATGGTGCAGTAAGCGCACTCGCCAAAACAGCGGCAACAACAGAACCCATAGAAGAACCTAGAGCTATTATGGAGTCCGTGAACCTTGACTACCTCCAGGAGCTGAAGCGCTGACACTCCAAACAGCGATTCCGCTCCCAACATCATTGTCTT
>CEMH01201367.1:215-11358 GCA_001179725.1 Macrocystidia cucumis | reverse complement strand
AGAAGAGAATTTAGCACGCAGTCCTACTCGGCAACGCCAACGACCTCGAGAACAAACAAAGTCAATCAGCGTGAACGCTGTTTGCCACAATCGACAGATCATCCTCATCGACATCCAAAAGCCCAACACGGTGCCCTCAAGAACAAAATAATGGCTGTGAGTGTTCCCTCGCTCCTATATGCGCGTTTGGGAGTCGTTCTGGTAGTTTTGATGAGGAAAAACCTATGGGAAATGGGTGGATGGACAAATCCATGAGTGGATGTCTATACACGCGACTTTGCGCAATCCGTTTCAACCCCCGTCTTTGCAGTCGTCTGATCGTCTTTTGTAGGATTCCAACTTTAAACGATTCGTGGAGGTTGGCCGAGGTCTGTCGTACGCCTCACCCATGCTGTTTTCCATTTTCTTAGATTGTTGTTTTTCAGTTGTCCTGATCAAGTCTGGACCTTCCGCTGGCCACATTGCTGTCATTGCTGAAATCATCGACCACAAGCGGGTACGCGCGCTGAATGTCATAATTGTATTTCATGGCACTGACATGGTGCAGGCAATCATTGACGGTCCCACAACATCCGTTCCCCGCCAATCCTTCCCTTACAAACATCTCACGTTGACTCCCTTCAGCCTCACGAAACTCCCACGTGCTGCTGGTACTGGAGTGATCAAAAAGCAGTTGGAAAAGGAAGCAATCGTTGAGAAGTGGGACAAGTCGAGTTGGGCACAAAAACGTGCAGCGACACAACGCAGACGGTCGTTGACTGACTTTGGACGGTTCCAAGTGATGCTTGAAAAGAAGAAGAGGCGAGATATTGTACGAAAGGCTCTTCACAAGTCGAAAGCATAGTTCGAATGCGATTTCTATGTTTTTTTCATCATTTTCATCATTCAATCTTTGTGATGGTATTTGTGTGACTCTTTCGGCAATAACCGAATACCATCTTGCTGAAAAAAACAAACGTAAACAACCCTCATCAACGCGCTTCATCATCGTAAAAGACTATGTCTTCAGGCGGTCTTTCTAGACGTCGTAAAGCAGTCGGCTCATCTTCGACATCACAAGAAAACGATGACGACGACGACTCGAGAAAGTCTCTTTCAGTTCCCCTGCGTTCCCAGAATGGCGGCGCAACAACTCCTCCTGCGTCCCATCTCCATGCTGGATCAGCCTTTGAAGGTGGTAACAAGATAGCTTTTGATCCAAGAGACCTTGAAGATCCTGAAGAGGAAACTAGAGCAGGAGGTAGAATGCCGAGGCTGACCATTGTGGAGGAAGTGTTACTGTTAGGGCTTAAGGACAAGCAGGTGGGTTATCCTGACGTTTTCAATTGAACTTTTGTGGTCTTGGACTACAGTTCGCTCATCAATACTTTTTAAAATGTCCTGTATAATCTGCTGACGGAATAGTCTCTAAACCTCTAGGGCTACATATCATTTTGGAACGACAACATATCCTACGCGCTCCGTGGCTGCATCATCATCGAACTCGCTCTACGTCGACGAATTGCAATGGTCAAAGATCCAAATCGTCGCAGAAACCCATTGGCTGACCGCTTAGTTGAGGTCATCGATGACCGGCAAACGGGAGAGACCATTCTTGACGAGACGCTGCGGATGATGAAAAGTCAAGAATCAGAAAAATTGGGTGTCAACGCATGGATCGATCTGCTGAGCGGTACCAACGCCTTCATTTTTATTTCGCATGTACATTCTAACCCTTGTCATCGCTCATAGGTGAAACATGGAACGTCATGAAAATTGGCTTTCAACTCAAACAAGTGCGGGAACGGCTGATGAAAGGACTCGTGGACAAAGGAGTGCTGCGCACCGAAAAGCGGAATTTCTTCCTTTTTGACATGGCGACACATCCCGTCGCTGATGTCAGAACGAAGGAAGCCATCATCACTCGAGTTGTTTCCATTCTCACGGCAACCACTTCCTCCGTGCCGTCAGCCGCCTTGGATAAAGAGGGCGTACAGTGTCGGGTGCTGCGTTCTGTGTGTCTTGCATGTACTGCGTACACTGCAAACGTTCTTGATAGTGCATTTGGGCGACTCGGATATGAGGAGCGCGAGGCTGCGTTCCAGCGATGCGATGAGATCATGAGCGAGTTCGCGTCCTGGCCGTTTGGAGGGGGCGGAGGGTCGTTGACCTCAATCGGGAGGAAGAGGCAAGGAGTTACTGGAACTGGCAATGCACCAAGCAGCTCTATCGGGAGAGGAGGAGATGGCAGCGGACGAGACAGTATACTTGGTTTGATCTCCGAGGTGAGGAAAGAGAGCGCTGGGGAAGAGGACCTGTGCTTTGAGCTTGTTGCAGGAGTTCTGGAAGTACTTTCGAAACTGGACTCGCTGATCTAAACTTTCACTTCTGCCCTTCCTCTTTTCTCTTTGCCCAATATGTAGGGTGGATATGATCTATTTAAACTATTTTGGATACCTTTCGATGCCTCTTTTTTCGCGAGTTCGGTTCAAACGTGTGAAGTCCCGTGGACTTCGGTAAGCTGGTTCTCTCACCATTTGAGCCACTACAGTCGCGACGCCAATGTCCAGCTGGGCGGGTCCTGCGGGAATTTGCTCATTATAAAACATTTCAGACTGGTCCTCATCACCCTACCTATTTGTCCGTCGGCCCTTCGTTCTACATCCGTCGATGATCGCAAGGATATTGAACACACATCAAAAAACCAACCCATCAAAGCTCGGTCATTTCCCTGCACGTTTGTGATCCTCCGTCGTTACGTTTCGAGCCGGGCGAAGCGGCCATTTCTCCATCAGCAACATGTCTCAGCAAGTACAACGCCATAGCGCGTCGCGCTGATCAGAAACAAGGAAAGGGTTAGTACATTGGGACGGCGATGCGTCTGGATGTCGGAATGCAACCTGCAAAAAGAATATGGAACACTCGGAAGGACGCTCCATTGCGCCAAGAAGCAGTCGCGGCGATTGATTCCCGGTGCGAGTCTGTCTGTTTCCTGGTGATGGATCGTAATAACGCTGAAAACGGCGCCGACACAAGCTGGGTGAGAGCATGTGCTCCTTCTGGCGTCCGACCCTGCACTTGTGATCGGTTCCCCCTTCCTGACGTTTTTCCAAGCCCGTCAGCCCTTTCCTCGATCCCTGCTTCACCTTTTATAAAACCTACGAAATGAATCCACCGGTCCGTTTTCCCTCTGTGTTTCTTTGCTCAACCACCATCTTCGTTTCTGCAAAGTCTCCTGTAAATCGTCATCGTGACTGGCACAGCGCACCGACACTTGGGGAAAAGCGAATTTACACGACACCGCCCACTCATAGATAACCTCGCTGATAGCGTGGTTCTCCGATCCGCACCTGACTTTCGAGGCTCGCACTGCCGTGGGTGGAAAAGGTGCAAACAGCCACCAAAAGGCACAAGGGGTCCCATAGCTCCTTTGTGAGTGAACGTCCTTCCTGTCTCGTCCGAGAACACTTTAAACCTCTTTCAGCTTGAACCAACCAGACTTATATATGTATATTAATTCTGCCTCCCCCAGACCCTGCCCTCAACCGTCCTAGTCGACTCCCTGGCCATTCAAAATTAAGCCGCGACCCGACGTCAAACCCACTCAGCGCCTACCCTTTCGTTGGTTAGATCGTCCATTCGACAGGTTCGGTTCCTGGCCGTTTTCACGCTCGACAACGGTCTCAACTGCCACTTTTCTGCGCTTCCTTATTCCTCTTTTTTTTTGGTTGCTTGGGTTCTTTCTTTCTTTCTCTACTCCAGAATCCAGCAACCCGCATTAAGCGAGGTAAACCACCACCGGCAACCCTTCTCTCCCCCAACTCTTCTTCCCCCAACTCCAATTCCTCAACGATGCCCCGATTGGACAGGTCTTTCGATGACGATCCACTGGCCACCGTTACAGCCCCGCCGAAGAACGAATCTCATGAGGAACAAACGATTAGGGAGACGCGCGAGGCAGAGGCTTTGAAAGTTAGCGAGGCGATTGATGACGAGCTCCGAAAGGCACGGATACAGATGAAGAAGCAGAAAGGAGTTGTTCGCGTTCTTCTGTTGGGTCAAAGCGAGAGTGGTCAGTCGGAAATCATCTTCCCACTTGGGATGAGGTGTTTTGATACTAATCAGAGGTTGGTTTTCTTCAAACATTGTAGGCAAATCGACGACAGTGAAGAGTGAGGACTTTGATTTGGATGACTTTCCTCTGCAACTTACACGCTTGGCTCTAACAGATTTCAGAATGAAGTACGCTAGGACGGCATGGAAACAAGAGCGCTTATCGTGGCGGGCAGTGATCCAACTCAACATCATACGTTCTATCCTCGCCATCATTGCCAACGTCCGCGCTGAGATGGAACACAGACCTTGGGGAGAGTCCCTCGACCCTGAGCAGAGCGCCCCGGAGTCGTTTGAAGAAGCAGATTACATCCCGTTGACAGAGTCTCATGAAGTTCTGATGCAACGGCTCCGTCCGATACAGAGCGTCGAGGTCGATCTGATGCGGAGACTGGGAGCGGAGAGTGAGATTGAACACGCATCTTACCCGCCGCGTGACGTTCTTGGAATGCCGGTCCCTTCGAAACAGCGGAAAAACGAGTTCGGGGTGCGAAGGTGGCAGGATGCGCTGTTCAGAGCGCAATCGCCGCTGAAGAAATCGGCGCACAAAGCGGTGGTGGAAGACCCTTTACACGACGAAGCAACGGGAGTCCTGGCCAATTGTGGGAAGGATATGCAGTGGTTGTGGACGGATGAAACCGTTCAAGCTGTGCTTCGGAAGCGAAACGTCACGCTTGAAAATTCTGCAGGATTGTGCGTCATCACATCCCTTAAATTTTCTTTTCGGTTGATTGAATACCCCATTGACTTTCCCCCCTTGACAACAGCTTTTTGAATGACCTGGATCGCATTGCAACGACGACGTACGAGCCGACAGATGATGACATCCTTCGTGCTCGTCTCCGGACGCTCGCTGTCCAGGAACACAAAATCACAATCGAGCCGGGCTCGGAGGCAGATAGTACGTCGAATGGTCGCCCCATGACTTCCACATCCTCGCTGAGTGATGCTGGAGATAAGAGCTTTGGAAGAGACTGGATCATATACGATGTAGGCGGCTCTAGGACAATTGTACGTCTGTTTATGATATTCCTTATAACGGAACGGTTCTCATCATCGTTTGGCCTAGCGCCACGCATGGCTGCCATTTTTCGATAACGTGAACGCCATCATATTTTGTATGTGCTCCTCACACTCGTTGAGACCCACACCTGAGCTCTTCCTCCCCATCTACAGTGGCTCGTGAGCTCTCCACTGTCCATCAAGGGAAGGCTAACACTGACTACTCCCAACTTCAAGCTATATCATGTTTCGACGAGCGTCTCGCAGAGGATCCTACAGTCAATCGACTTGAAGATTCTCTGTTACTCTGGACGCACGTTTGCGCCTCTCGGCTTCTCCTCAAGACAACGTTGATCCTCTTCCTTAACAAATGTGATCTCCTCAAACGAAAGTTGAAAAGCGGCGTGAAAGTGGTGACGTACCTTCCCAGTTATGGGGACCGTCCAAATGAGGCTGCACCGGTGGTCAAATGTGCGCGGTCCCTAAGACGTCTGGGCGGCATGACTCACTGACACGCGGTGTAGATCTGAGAGACAAGTTCAAAGCGATCCTCCGTCAAAACTCTATCGGATCTCGTCCCAGTTATTATTACCCCACCTCAGTTACGGTAAGTGGCCGCCCTCTAAAGCAACATCACCACTAGCCGAACGCGGCATTTATAGGACCCGAGGGCAACAGCACTCACCCTAAACACTGGTATGCTTACATCTCACATTTTCCGTCAGTTTGGAGTATTGATAATGGCAACAGTACGAGATAGCATTCTTCGAGAAAGCCTCAAAAGCTGCGAAATTATCTAAGCTCCCTTCTCGTCGGTTGGAAGCGTACACCCCCATCCCACCCGTTAATCTATTGATATTTGATACGCTAGCCTGATACACACCTAACGCGCCTCTAGCTAACGGACCTGCTTTGGACCTGCCTACACATTTACTGTACATGTAAGACCCCTAGTTCAGACACAAACCGTCGGCATTTGTGCCGACGGAGTTTCAAATCCAACTTTCTCCGCCCCTTCCACTTGTTCATACTACTGCATCATCAAAATATATTGTATTTATCGTGAACAAGGCTCCGAAGAATGCAAATGCTCCAAAAAGATGGTCATTATCCGCTGTTCTATCCACGCCAGCTCAAGAGCTTTAAACTCGACCGAGAGAAGCATCTTTGGAAGGTCAAGAACAACTTTTCGTAAAGTTCGACAGACCCCGTGCTTGCATGAAGAAGTTTCATTTTGAATTCTTCTGATTCCTGAGAACTCATCTCACGAGTCTGGTGCTCTTGGGGCTTTAAGATCTCGGCCCATAGCTGTGGAGAAGGAAAACCGTTGTGGGCAATCCCCAATGATTGCTTGGCTCAGAAAAAACACCTCCTTGCCGCGCAGGATACCTTCCTCACCACAGGCACCCGTTACACCCTTATTGCTTAAGCTGACCGCGACGCAATGGGCCTTCATAGTGACTGGGTGCGTGTCATACATGCCCTCCCGCTTCTCATGCTAAATTGCGGCAGTTGGATGGCATATGCATGCGATGGAATCGACTTTTTCACTGTATCTTTGAGCATAAACGCGCTCACAAAGGAGTTTGGAAGATCTACGAGTGATATTGTGAGTGAAAGTGATTTTGATTCCGTCAATGGTCTTAACCCCCGATTAGACACGGGCAATTACCCTAACCTCCCTCTTTCGACCGTTTGGAGCGGCAAGGCCTCATGTCCCACCTTTGTGCAAATGCTTGACTCACTCAAGTTTCTCAGATCATCTTTGGGACACTATCCGATCGATTCGGCAGGAAATGGCCACTGGTTGCGAACCTCACATTTATCGCTGTCCTTGAGCTCGGATCGGGCTTTGCACAAAACTACGAGCAATTCTTGGCTATGCGCGCTGTGTTTGGTATTGGGATGGGAGGTATCTGGGGGTCAGCTCAATCCACTGCTTTAGAAAACATTCCCGTCGAAACTCGAGGCATTGTGGGCGGATTCATCCAACAATCTTACGCCGTCGGGTATCTTGTGGCTGCTGTGATCAACCTCACCCTCGTTCCCGCCAATCAATTTGGTTGGAGGAGCTTGTTTTGGACGGGTTCTGGCCTATCCATTGCTACGGCCATCATCCGTGCCGCTCTACCGGAAAGTCACATATTCGTGCGTGCACAAAGGGCCGAGAAGGAGAAGGGAAGATCGTTCATTGCCAGAACCCGAACCTTCGTTCTCGAAACGAAGGTGATGCTACGCGACCACTGGGGGCTTTTCATATACATGATTCTGTTCTTGACTGGTATGGCTTCTTTCGCTGCCAGATTTCTTCCTCTCACTTATCATTGGACAGGCTATAGCTTTCTTGCTCATGGTTCGCAGGTACGGCGATATCCTTTCTGGGGGTACAGACGCACGGTTGATCATCTGATCTAGGATTTGTACCCGACATTTTTAGAACAGACCAAAAATATGAGTTCTCACAAGGCTACCGTGGCGACGATCGTTGGAAACTGTGTGAGTTTGGTTGGTTGCGCATCTCAGCACTCGCGCTGAACTAGCCACCTTGAAGGGTGCCGTTGTGTGAGTTTCCTTGCGAAAGAGTGAAAATATCCGCCTTTAAGCTCTCTGGGTATTATCAGAGGCGGCATCTTGTCGGGATCAATCAGTCAGTGGATCGGACGTCGGATCGCCCTGATGCAAGTTCTGTCTCATCAATCGTCGTGGGACGACCTATCGCCAAATCACACACTGACCTTTACTTCTCAGCGGTTTAATACTTGTCATCGGCGGTAAAAAACCCTGCCGCTTCTTTCCAACTTGCTTCGATATCCTAATCATTCATCCGATGCCCACCAACAGCGGCAATTCCGCTATGGATTCTACCAAATGGGTTTCCTGCCCTGACAGCAGGGGCGTTCGTGATGCAATTCGGAGTTCAAGGCACTTTTGGGGTTGTAAGTTCACTTCGCCGGTTTCAATCATCAGCGAATGAGGAGCCGAGAATGAATTTCAATGCAGATTCCGATTCATATCTCTGAGATATCGCCTCCAGCGTTCAGAGCGGTCTTTCCAGGACTCGCATACCAGCTCGCTGTGGTATGTATACAACGCCTTTCTCTTGCCAGAACCAACTTTTTCAACGAATAAATTGGGATCACAGATGATATCAGCGGCCTCTGCACAAATAGAAGCCAGTGCGTACCGCGTGCCTTTCGAGAAAATTCAAGCTCAAGCTGACAAGGGTCCGTTTTTTCTTCGGCGAAATAATCAGCTGGTGGAGAACACCTTACGACGACGATTTCCTCTGGAAACAAGACGATGATCGTTCCCAATTACGCAAAGGTGAGGTTTCTGTATCGCAACGATGTTGACCCTATTGAATCGTGTATCCTCACAGGTCCAAGCTATTTTGATTGGTTCGGCGGCAGCGTTTGCGTTGATCCTGACTGTGATTGGGCCAGAGTGCGTGGCTTTTTTTCTCCCTACGTTAGACGAAGGCTCAAATTTCGGACGGAAGGAACCACGCTTCCCACTTTGAACAACACAAGGCCGCATTTCAAGGGGAAGCGATACAATATGAAGGGGACGACGTCGACCTGGAGAAAAAGGAGGACGTTGAACAGGTTGAGTTGGCTAGTCATCCAGTGCGTAAATGAACAGATGTTGCTTTCCCGATCAACGGCTATGCAAGGTCGTGCTCTCAGGAATTATGGGGTCTGACCTCAACAAAACGGTATGTTTGGTTCGACATAGTGTTCCCACCCCGACAGTCCGATAGTTTGTCAGCGACGAGCCTCCCCTGCCATTTCACAGTGGAATTTCAACACACGGTAAATATCAACGGAAGAAATGAAAAACTCTCAGATTCTGCCAATAACGTTCACTCACACCGATTCCCGAATCCTAAACATGTTCGGGCAGCACCGGAAAAGACGAGCTCTTTCGTAAGTGTGATATATGTACATAATAGAGTGGTAGGCCAGACAGAGCGATGTTCTAGCGATCCACTGTTGCCATGCTGTCTTGCAGATGGTTCGGACCTTATTCCCGCAAATACAATGACCAAGAGCCAACTGTTTCTATGACGAAATAATTATAATCCCCTTCCCCATTTTCTTCGTTCAAAAGTGCCGCGAGGATGGGGACCTCGTGCCAGGCCTCCTTTGAGCCGAACATTGGGCGTTGTTTCATGCGCTTTGTTTTCCAATACCCGCGAACAGTGAGGTGAGTACAACGCAGTTCAAGAACTTAAACAAAGGCCATCAGTCCCCTACGCGAAAAAACATCTGGAAATACCATCCCCCAACACGGTTGAGTGCCTCCTTTTCGGGGCTAATTTTCTATTTGAGCCCCCCCACTCCGATTCGCCAGGAGGAAGAGGTGTGGGAGAGAACAAAGTTGGATTGGAGTAAACAAGGTGATAGATAAAGGTATCGTAATTTCACCGTCATCGGGCATCTGATTCAAACCGCTTCTCCGTCAGTGACCAACATGTGTTGCCATTGAACGAGAATCCTTCGCGCAAACTTTCTTTGATAATTCGCATGTGTTAGGCCAGCGCAAATTATCAGGCCCTAGACGCATCCTTCCTCGAACACATTCTTGGACAGAGACATAAACGGGCAAGTCCATCTGATTGAGCGGCGTTCGATCTCGTGCAACGCTGACCCTTCGGAATTGATGTGAGCTCATGTCTTGTCGGGGCTAGGTCACACCTTGGCCAGCCTTAACTTGCATTTCAATGTCCTTTTGCCAGAGCGGATCCCAGGGTTGATGGATGGGATTTGAAGATTTCGATGTCGTATAAGATTTTGGCTTTGATCGCCCCCGAATGTGATCCATGTGGGCACCCTTGGGTGGGTTCGCAGCTAACGACTCTACGATTTTAACCCTCTGGGTCAGTGCTCCCTCTCTTCAAAAGCCCTGCGTTTGAACGGATGAAAAACTCGCTTCCCCGGAAATGGCGAGTTTCCTCTTGACCAACATCAACTATGCCTCGCCGTTCGCGCGCGGGCATTATACTCGTCACGTCTATCTTCTCTGCCGTCATGTTTTTGATTATTCAAAGATGATCAACAAGTGTTCTCAGGGATGAACATGGAAACCGTATACCTGACGGACCTGTTGGCATACCTATCCTTGGTGCATCAGCGCATCAGCATCGACGGTCGCCTGTTCGTATGACTAATCGGCTACCTTCTAGGTTCCTTTCCATTCTTGGCCAACCATCCCGGGCTCACGTTCCATCGCTGGGCGATACAATATGGCTCTATATACTCCCTTTGGTTCGGTAACCAGCTTTTTGTCATTTTGTCGGATCCCCAAGTTGTCAAGGACTTGATGGTGACCAATGGCGCCATCTTTTCTTCTCGAAAGGAGATGTTTTTGAAGTCCCAGACCATCTTTGCCAAACCATCGCGAGGAGTAACTGCCACAGTTTACAATGACACATGGTATGTTTGTGGTAGGCTCGTCAAAGTCCTCAGCTAATATTTGAGTATTCCGTTAACTTGATGTCATCGGCATTGGTTCTAGCCCGAGCGTTATTTGAACGATCCGACGACGTTGGCCGAGTCTGCCAACTTGTCAAGTCCTATGAAACGGGATCACTGGATGTTCGGAGTAGGGTAGGGATATTTCGTTTAGACAAATATGAACAGATCACCCATTCTGAAATGCTTTACCTCACTTTTTCATACACATCAACCTCAGTCGACGTATCTGCCCTGGAATGTGGGTAGCCGAACGCGAAATCTGGCTCGCTATTTCCCGTATCTTGTGAGCATTGAACTCGAAGAGATTCCTGGCGAACCTACCGATTTGAAGGAATACGACTGTCTTGCTGGTCGGTCGCCTGTTGCATTTAGTATCAAGATGGTTCCTAGGCATGAGGAGGTCGTCGACGTGATTTTTCGCGCGGAAATTATATAAGGGAGAGCGGTATAGGAGAGATGGGGTGTTTGAGTATATAACGATGGCGATCTGACAGAAAAATTAAGGTGTTGTTGTTTGCTATCTTGTCTTGTTTGCGTCTTTTGTCTTGTTCGGTTCGTTCAAAGTACCCATT
>CEMH01201361.1:0-10495 GCA_001179725.1 Macrocystidia cucumis | reverse complement strand
TGTGAGCGCCACCGACTTGCCTCATATCTCGTTTCCCTTGCTTACTTACCGAATGCCATCCAGCCATAAGATTGGGACACCAACCATTGAAACGGATGTCGTATTTTGCAAACCGTCCATTACGAAAGCCACGAGTAGTGACGATCCAGATGGCGCCAATGGCGGGGTATAGGCGTACGCTCTATAATTGCGAAAGCCCGGAGGCGCAACTGGGCGTGTGGGAGTGCTTGATTTCACATTTGGCGGTTGTGTATGCGTGCAGTGTTGGATCAGTGGTGGCGATATCAACAACATTTTCACTAGACACAATGTGCAAAACGCTCAGTCGGGAGTTCATTATGCGAAAGTGGTATTATTTGGAAGGAGATGGGGTGAAGACGTCCTTGCTGGAGTGACATTTGGAGTAGCCCACGATCAATTGATTAGTTGATTTGTGACTGAACGTGCTCCGCTGGGTGTGAGGTTTACATACACACATTGCAGTGTGGGTTTAAATGAGGATCACACGAATACCACAAGAGAGTATCAATTGTGATGATTGGGAAAATGTGGAGGGATACAAATGAAGATATGAACGAATGCGAAAGAGGTGAACAAATATCTAAGCCAAACTGATACACGCCGCACAACAAACGAATCCCTTCTCTTGTACAACCAATCGTACCTCCTAACCTCAGGAACTACAAAGGTTTCCATCCCTCCCCTGCTGGCCACTTCAGATTATCTCTCTCCATCAACATCCGCTCCCTCTCTTCCTCCCTCCATTTCACTCGCTCAAAGCTTCTCCTACCACCGTCCTCATCGCTCACAACACCCTCATCACTCCCACTATTCTCATCCTCACCGACCCTGGGGCCGCGATCGACATCGAGCTCTTCTCCACGAGACAATTCTGGCCTCAGTGCTCTCGGCCCACCAATCCTCGTTCCAAACCCTTTCATCAGATCGCTTCCACCGCTCCCGCTCCCACCCAGCAGTCCACCTTTCTCTTCCGCTTCCGCTTCCCTACCTACCATTGCTGCCACAGGGCCCCGAGGTACGAACCCCCTTTTCCCATTCAAACCCGCCTCGGCTTTATATCTCGCCTTGTCGAGTTTAGGCTGTATGCTGATTGTGTTGAATGAAGCCAACGTCCTCTGGAAATTGGACAACTGGGAACTAGCGCCAGTAGTGGTACTCGCGGCATGAGCAGTGGGAGCAGTCATGGCAGCAGCAGTGATGGTCGATGTCGAATCATTCGCCGTTCGTTCGCGTTCCCCATATCCACCACTACCACCCGAAAAGCTTGAACTCGAGCTGATACTCGTTTTGTGATCAGTAGACCCCTCTTCGAAAGGACTCATGAACGCCGAGCTCGTCTCAGCAGAAGGGAAAGTGGCAGATAGCGAGCCGTAGCGCTGGTGTTGAAACCTTGACGGAGATGAATCTTGCTCGTTTGCCGACGTGGTCAAGATGGAACCCGCCCATCCACCCCTCTCTGTGGCCTGACTTCCGGTTCCAAATGGCGAATCCTCTCTGCCACCACTGCCTCCCATAAACACCTGCATGCTCTCTGGTCGTTTCCTTCTTCCTCCCGTCGGTGTGGTAAACGTTGAAGACGCCACCCCAGCACCACCACTCCCGGAAGCAGGCGTCGGCGTAGAGTATGACGTTGAAGACCGGAAATTCGGGGGAGCAACACGTATCCCAGCGGAGAACGGTGACGCAGAAGCAGGCGAGGACGACGTATAATGCATGCTTTTCGAACGGAACACTCGTGAAGTTGGTGACGACTCGTTATTCTTGTTCTTATCGTCATCGCCCCCACCATTCATCGAAGCCTTCGGTGCAGATGGTGAGAAGGGGTACCTTCTCCCACCAACACTCGCTGCTTTAACTTTACTTTCACCAGCCGCCCCAGTCGACGAGGCCGCAGAAGAAGTAGAAGGTCCGTACACCATCTCGAACGATTCCTCTCCATCGCTCGAGTTCGAATTCGAGTTTCGATCGGTGGTGGTAGTCGTAGTGAGAGGTGTCGCCGCCGCCGCATACCCAACCCACATCGACGGTTTCCTATCTGGGTGCAAAGGTGGTGGTCTTCCGCCCTCGCGCAGAGGTGATCCCCGAGTATCAGGTGGAGAGGCCGAGACCGACATCGTATGTGTGGTCGGTGTCGATCTTTCATCTCTCCTCCCACGGCCGTCGTCCCAATGATCTGCTGACCTCCGGGACGTCGCCAGCTCGGAGGGAGCGGAAAAGGGACTGGCCATTTTGTTTGACTGGGGAAACCATGACTGCCTTTTGCTCGGCGTCGTTGATGTAGTGGCAAATGCGACTTGTTCCAACGAACTGGCAGATATGGGGGGAGATGGGATAGGATGAGGTCGGCGTTTAGGTAGTGGAGGGGGATGATGTAGGCCTCGCTGTTCATCAGAATTTGAATTTGATGTACGTGAGGAGGTCGAAGAGCGAGGAGGCGGTGGCGGTGGCATGGGTGCTACCTGCGTAAGATGGTGATACGTCGGATAAGGGTATTTTGTTGGACTAGAACTTCGATTCCCTATTTTACCTTCGTGTAAGCAGAGCAAATAAAAGAGATTCAAAGACACGGCGCACTTGAACTTGCAGTATTACTACTGCTTTTGAGAACTTGCATCACCCTCTCCTTTTCCAATTGTTCCTCGGCGCGTTTCATAGTCTGCGCGGCCTTGCTCGCCTGTAAACTTTGCTTCATTAACGTCGACGTCACATGTGCAACAGGCTTGAGGGTGGCCGAAGCTAGGAGCAGGGATGGTTGAGCAGCTCCACCTGCCATGAAGGGAGTAGTGACGGTGGCTCCACCTGCGACCCCAGCTGACGTTTGATTGGGCGTGTATTGTGGTGAAATCAAATGAGCGCTGGGGAGCGGATGGGGATGTTTGGCAGGGGAGATAGGACGCGGGGGTGGAAGTTGTGAAGCGGCGTGACGGGGAGGTGGGGTAAACATCCCTGGAAGGGATGTAGAAGATGCAGAGATATGCGGGGGTGGCGGAGGGGGTTTCCGTGGTGGTAGAGGGGGTTTTGCGATATCGTCATTGTGTTGTTTTGAGGAAGAGGAGGTTGAATTTTTCCGAATCACAAACGGATTGTGAGGGGAGTGGGGATGAGAAGCGTGAGAAGAAGATTGTGGGGGTGGTGGGATGTCATGACGTTGAGACGGATGAAGTGGGGGTGGGTGAGGATGATGTGATTCGGTTGTCTGGGATTCGCGCTCTGCGAGGAGACTTGCGCGACGAGGTTGAGTAACCGTCGACGCCCTTTTGGTGGGACCGGGTGATAATGCCCGCTGGGATGTGGAGGGTGACGTAGATGTACTCGCTCCTGCGCCTTGAGGATTCGCTGCGGTCAAACGTCAGCTCTTTGTAGAATTAGTCGGGAACAAAGCACCGACCTTGTACGAAGGCCAGGGCTGTATCAACCTCGTTACCATCTCGAGCGTGAAGAACAAGCCTCAACGCAGCAAAGAACTGCCCGCTAGTCAACGTATCCGAGGAAGCCAAGTTCGGAGCGAAGAATTTCAAGATCTAAATAAGAGATAAGAGGGATTGCAAACGGTACAGGGATGGAACAAGAGTGTTAGGTGGGCTTGTTCCTGGTGAATCCTCAAATTACACTCACAGTGTCTATCGTTGTTATCTGAAGAGTTGGATATCGGCCACGAAGCCATGCTCTGACCTCACGTACGTTGACATTCAAGTCGTCGTAGTCGATGGGGGGGAGATTTGAATCATGTTCGATGGACGCAATATCGTTTATTGAAGCAGTATAAAGGGAGTATTCTGCATCGCTGAGAGCACTTGAATGAAGAGAAAGGGCTCTCATGTTGTTGAGAGGAACGTGTTTGAAGCGTGGTGGGTTACCGGTCACCCTTGCATAAGGTCTGCGGCGTAGTGGTGATAATAGCAACCGGCACGATAAAGCCGAAGCCATTCAAAGATAACATGTGCAAGCAAGAAAGTCAAAGCTGAAGCCAACTGAAACTAACAATTACAAGCACATGTACAGCCTCTTCTCGATTAGGTAATACATCTCACAATGTACAAGGTCGCTGGCGTCGGGTATGCTTTTGGCGGTGGCGTAAGATGTACAGTCGCTCACCAGTAGATGTGGGCTGCAAATGGAGGAAACATGGTGTATACTTTAAACGTGACAAAAATACAAAAACATGTATGTGCAAGAACAGGTGCCACGTGGGTTTGTAATTTACATAAACAGGTTGCAGTGTGGGTTTAACTTGCCCGTCTTGCGTCTCAAATTCAGTACCGTCGCGATAAGGAGGAACTGGCTCGGAACTCACCCCTCTCTCCTATCTCTCACCGACTCGGTTCCTCCTCCTTACCACTTACTGCCAGTGCCCACAGGCGTTCCGTCACAATACACGACCGAACCCACCCCGGCTATCACGACGAGGACGACGACCAGGCATTTGAAATGGTACAAACTTATGGCGTTGCACGAGAGTCGCACGCTGAGCCCGACTCTTCCCATTCTGAAGACGCAGCACTGCTTGGTGGTGCAAGAGATACCACCATCAAACGTGTCAGCAAGCCAGATGGTCATGCCAGCATCTTGAGTTGCATTAGCAACCTGTCAAATACGATTATTGGGAGTGGTGCGCTTATAATTTGTCTTGTTATGTTGGTCAGGCCGTTAACCATGAGGTTTTTACCTTTGGTAGGCATGTTGACCTTTCCATTGGTGCGTTCTTCATGATCCGGATCTATCCCGCACTCAAAAACTCATCACACTGCAGGCGATGGCTTCGGCGGGAATAATACCAGGAGTGATTACCTGTGTATTCTCCGGTTCCGTGGCAGCTTTTGGCTTGTACTTGTTGACCCTGTGCGCAGCTAGAACGCCCCACAGACGAGCATCGTTTTTTGCTGTTTCGCAACTAACATTTCCGAAGGCAGCGGTGTTCTTCGATGCCGCGATCGCGACGAAGTGCTTTGGGGTATCCATCAGGTGCGGCTTCTTTTTCATGAACCCTGAGCCTATATCCGCGAAGTTAAAGCAAGTATGCTGAATGTTACTCTCCAGCTATCTGATCATCATCAAGGGACTCATGCCGAATGTTGTTGCTTCCCTCTATCACGACCTTACCTCTCCCACGACGAACCCTCCTGATTGGGCGTTGAGCGGGGAGGTCTGGCTGGTTTTGTTCATGGCTGTGCTCATCCCTTTGTCGTTTCTTCGACATTTGGACAGCCTTCGACATACGAGCTACGTTGCAATGTTTTCCGTTGGTATGTTCTTCCATTTCTCCCCTCATTTCGGAGAATCGGGGACTGACCCGAAGGCCGTTCCTTCTTCCTGTTAGCGTACCTTGTGATAATCGTCATTCGATGTTACTTTTGGCCTCTAAAGGGTATTACGGTACCAGGGGAGATTCGGCTGATACATTTCACCCCGAACTTCGTGTCCACCTTCCCAGTGCAAGTCTTTGCATTCACCTGTGCCCAAAATGTGTGTACTGTTGATTCCCTAGCTGTTCCCGATTGACGTTTTACGTTCAGATATTTCCTCTTTACAATGAAGTTGTTGCCAACACTCAAGAACGTATGAACCTCATCATCGGCGGCTCGATCGGGTCCGCAACTCTAACCTATGAAATCATTGCCGTTTTTGGATACCTGACCTTTGGGTCTAAAGTGTGTAACGTTTCGTTGTTCGCGCCGGTTGTTCCGATATTGAAGCAAGGAAATGGTTGGCCAGGTCGGAGCGAACATTATCGCCATGTACCCCTCGACATCTCTTTTCATCGCTATCGGTCAACTCGCCATTGTTATCCTCGTTTTGTTCTCATACCCATTGCAAGTTCATCCCTGTAGAAACTGTCTAGACAAAGTCTTCCACCCTGGCCACGTGCAGCATCCAAACAAGCCCAGCGTGACAACCGCTGCTGATGACGACGAAAATGACGATGAAGACGAGATTCCTGATGAGCATGCCAGCGCGGACATGACTCCTATGAAGCATAGTCTGCTGACTGCAGCCATAATCGCTTGCGGATTCTCTATTGCTTATAATGTAGATGATCTGAAACTCGGTGAGCTTCGAAGCATTAGCATATGAGAGGGTCGATCAGGTGAAGCAATTGCTGATGTGCCTGAAACAGTACTTTCGTTTGTGGGTTCTACCGGATCGACTACGATTTCGTTCATTCTTCCTGGGCTGTTTTACTGGAAGGTGAGTTGCGGAAATTGACCTGTTCTTGGCTGAACTGATGAGAATGGGATGGTCAGTTGACACGCGACGACCCGAATGCCAATAAAGGGCTGAACCGAGCTGCTCTAGGTTTGGCTATCTACGGAGCGTGCATTTTTGTGTTCTGGTATGTTTCGTTTCATGGTCATGATGTTTCTTGATTTCTAGCTGACGTGTCTCAAGTTTGGGATTCAATATCTACCAAGTAATGCATCCTGTTGCTGTTGGAAAGCCTGGAGAGTAGAAATTAGATAATATAATAATTAATAAATAAGAATTGTTTCCCACGCTTTGATTGGATTCGAGTGTTTTGAAGGGGCTGTCACTGTCTCCTCCTTCCTTGCTACTCACTGCACAACCAGTTACCCTCTTACCTGACAGCGACAATGTCGCCTTGATTCATCTCTTTCTCCTCTTCGACCTACTTCAAACTCTTGACAAAAATCACTTCAAAATCAATCAACATCTACCTCAACAAAATAACAATTAACTCTCAACTTTGACCCGCCAAATGTCCCTCGGTGAGCAGATTCATCTCTCCCTTTCTCCCCATCTCTTTCTAACAACTCAATCTCAAAGTACAACCAGTCCTTCTTTCAAAGCCCTCATCATCTACTCGCAGTCTCTCATCTCCCTCCTCATTTTCAAATCTACCCGCATCCTCCACGACCCTCGCCCACCCATCCAGTCCAGCAACTTTTCCCGCTCCAAACACCGCAGAACTCCTGTCACCATCAGCAGATCAGAATGCTACGCTTTCATCCTCTTCGTCGCTAGGCGATGCGCAGCTGCTCACCTCTGCGGAACTGGGCAGCCCCCAGAATGGTGCAACGCAGCCCCATTTTGATGTCGACCCCCAAATACTAGAAGCCCTTAGAAGCAAGGACAGAATATACGTTTTGAAGCTTGGAGAACTCATGGAAGGTCTAATTAACGACCGAAGGTAAGTGGGGCCGTTTCAATTCGCCGGCGCCTATGTCGTCCTTCGTTTCTCTCTCACCTCCCCCACAATTGGGGTGCACGGGCGTTCTTAGCATAGCCTCCTCATTTTCGATCAGATTCGTGGTTGCTAATGTATTCTCTTTTTTTAATTCAATTTAGGACGAGGGTTGATCTCACACCTTCCACTTCTTACCAACGATTGTTGGTGCATCGATGTTCGGCATATTATAGGCTGCTGCCGGAAAGCGATCCTTCCAGTAAGAGCATCATTGTGTCTATGACAATTGAAAGCCGAATGTAAGTCTACTTTTTTTTCTTGCTTCTTACGTATTCACGGCATAGCCTTACCATTCCTTCTGAAGACCTGCGAGACGATTATGCGAACTCGTTCCCGCCGAGCCAACCGCCCAGCCGGCATTCAAAATCATGCGGCGCTCTTTACAGGATCGCCGACCGAAATCTCAGTCTCAGTCCCAGGCTGGTTCAGTTGCTGGCGAAGACGCTGATTTGTCGGATGTGGAACCTTCGGAATCAGGTAGCCTCGGCGGGCGTAGCAATGCTACAGGTGGCAGCAGCAGCAAGAAACACTTGACCTTTGAAGAAAAGGAGGCTGCATACAACGAAGCTCGCTCTCGCATTTTCATGGGGTTTGATGAAAAAGAGAAAGAGAAGGACATGAGTGCTAGCTCATCCTCTTTAAGCCTCGTGTCGGGCTCGGCATCGACAGGTGGCGGCGGCGGAAGTAGCAGCGCAGGAGATTTAGAGGATCCTGTTAGCTCACCTGCGACCGAGAGCGAATGGTCTGGACCTTCAGGTCAGCTCCCTCGAGACAAAAAGGAGAACAGGCGGACATTGCCTTATCAGTCAAACCCTTTGTCATCCGGGCGATCACTGCGCTCCTCCGTCCCATCATATAGCAATGGGTCCAGCAGCTCTCGCAACTCACGGGCTCCTTCGCCCGCCTTCACATACGCTTCGCTTTCGGAACCTCCGCCCCCTCCAAATTCAAGCTACGAGGTACAACAACATCACGGACACCCTCCGAACGCTGCATATCAACAACCCCAATATGTTCAATATTATCAGCCACCTCCCCCTCACGTCGCTGCGTTTCCGCATCCATATCCCCCATACTATCCACATTACAACCCATACCAGATACAGCCAGGTCACCCACACCCTCATCCTAACGGATTAGAGGCACCTCCCGCTCCTGAACATTACCCGCCTTCGCATCCCGCCGGATATGGAAACCTTTATGGCTGGCCACCGCACCATCCCAATCAACCAGGTTTTTCGCTTCCACCCCCACCCCCCCCTCCTCCTCAGTTGCAACAGCAGCATCTCCATCAACAGCAGACGACCCCCCCACATCCGAACGGAGGTCACCTCGTGAATCCCCCTCCTCCAAACCCAAATCCGCAATATCATCCATACATCCCACCATCTCATGCTTACTCGTATCCCCCTCCATCTGCGTACTATCCCCCCCCAGGGCAGCCTATGCACCAGCAGCCACCTCCACCTCCGCCTCCCCAGCAGCAGCACATGGGACTGCAGCCACACACATTTGATGGTTCGAGGCCTATGAACGGCAATATGATGTCGCAGCTGAATACCAACCAGCCACCCCACAGAAGTATGTCGATGAACGGGAACATGGGCAGTCCTACCCATACTCGATCGTCTTCTCGTGGTAGTGTCAATGGTCCTCCCAGCATTCAAAAGCCAAGAAATGGCATCCCACCCCCTCAGAATCGCTCACCGTGGAGCTATGGGCCAGGCCTAGGCGGTGGCAGCGCATACAGTGGTGTGATCAATGGTCCGAATGGGGGTGAATCGATTGGGCCCAGGATCAACACGGTACGCCGAACGTCCGGAAATAGCGGGGGAACTGGAAATCACCGTACTTCGTCGAATGGTGATGATGTATCCTCGATTGCCGTGAGTAACTATTAGCTAGCGTTCTCCCCTTTCTGTGGGATGTAAGATCTTTATGTAACTGATTGGCTTTTCTCTGCTGTAAATAGTCGTCGTCGACTACCTCTTCCACGTCGCGCAGGACCTACACCTCAACATCTTCATCGCAACACCCTCTGCCTCAGCGACCTGATTGGGCTGTGGGGCTGAAACCCCAACCAACTTTACACTCCAGACCACATCACGATTCCCTGAATAATTCACGTACTATGTCGCCGATGTCACCTCCCCGGAGCTTGAACAACCACGCACCTCTACACCCACATTTACTTCACGCATCACCGCAGCAATTACCACCGATCACCCTGCAGTCAACGGACTTTCCACCACTTACGACGTCAATTCCGACAACACCATTAGAAAAACGAATGCACGTTGCTGCAGGAGCTTGGGGAAACGCGTCCGCACGCAACATTCTTACACCCAATCAGGGACATTTGAACGGCGTCAACTCGCACCCAAACCATCAGGCCAATACAGGTCCGATTGGCAATGCAAACGTCAACAGTTTCAACCTGGGACCAAATGGAAGACTGGATGAGCCAGACCGTGGGTTTGAACGACCAGCTCCGAAAGTGGGTTTTTGACCTTGTGTCCACCGTATGCGATGTATGCTGAATTTGTCAATATTAGTCATCGGAGCTGTTCAACCCAAAGGTAGCACGTCGACCGGCGAATAGCTCGAACAACAGCAACGGGAGCAACAACAGCATTGGAAGCCCTAACGCTCAGAGCGTGCCGAATGGGAAACCCGCAGCAACATCAGGAGAACATCCAACCTCCAAAGAAAAGGAACGTGCGCGAGGGGATGCTGTTGCCAGTGCCATTTTAGTTGGACAAGTGGCAGCGATGACCTTCGAGGACTCTTCCACTAGCGGAACGGCTTCGTCAGAAGGAACAAAGGCGATAGAGAGAGAGCATGGCGCGGTTGTGCTTTCAACCTAGAGTTTTTTTTTTCCACTCTCTCGTTTCGGTTTTCCTCCTTTTTTTTTGTGCGGTTGTGCGCCTCGTTGGTTTCTTTGACCTTCCATCTCTCTGTCGTACTGGTTGGCTCATTAGAGAGCTTGCGGAGGCGATAGTGGGTGAAGGGAGGAAAAGGAGGGTACGGGGTGCCATGTGTGTACGTTTCCTGATCTGTTCCTCTCAGTTTTGCTTTAGTATGTCGTTCGCCTATTAGTTGTTGTCTTGCTGTCGGAGCACGCCTTACTGCCTCGTACTTTTTAATCGCCATGGGAGAGTAGGTGTGTTGGTGGGGTTTCGGTGTAGGGAGGAGTTGGGAGAAGAGAAGAATGGGAGAAAACGAATAGGGAAATCCTCCTTTTTAATAATGTGGTAGTTTTTGTCTTTT
>CEMH01201360.1:0-10080 GCA_001179725.1 Macrocystidia cucumis | reverse complement strand
TGGGGGTGTAAGATGTGATTGTGAGGCTTGTGAACCAGGAGTGGGAGGGGGACAGATCCAAACGATCGTTCATTCTCCTGCTGTTGACGAACATGAACCCCCGACTACCACCACCCCCAACAAAGCCGTCGCTGAGCCGAGAAACCGATATTACAGCCGCGCGTATATTCATCACTTACTGCATACGCACGAAATGTCCGCTCACACCCTGCTCGTGCTGCACAATCTGGCTGTCCTCGATAAATTCTTCAAAGGTATTCGGGACGTCTTGGCGCGCTGCACCGCTACCGGTGGGGATGGTCAGCGAGAGTTTGGGGAAGAGGTGAGAAAATGGGAGAGCGTGTATGGTGTCGGTGGGGATGGAAGGGGGAGATGGGAAGAGGTGCTTGAGCAAGGGAGGGAGATGTGGAAGAAAGTGGAGAGGGAAAGGGGGAAAGGGAGGTTGGCGAGGGAGAAAAAGGAAGCAGATAACGAGCAGTAAAAAAAGGGCGAGTTGGGTCGTGCACGGTGCATCGTGAAATATCGTTTCACTCTTGGTTTGTTTTCGAAATGTGAATGCAATCTTCCCCTAGGTATTACTATTGGCGCGAACTGACTGAAGAACACTATTGGTGGGAGTTGTAAGAAAAGAAAGGGAGAGCGGCGGTCCTGGAGAAGGAGGAAAGATTGAATCAAACGATGATGGACACAATGAACACTGTTGCGGGGACATTGAGCAACAAACAGAACTCGTTGTTCCGATCGTCGTTGAGGATGATCGATGAAATCTAGGGGCAGGAGTTTGACGATTGCTTCTTTGGCTACTCGTCCTCCGCTCCCTACACAGCCGTCACAGTCTTCCCCGCGTTCGTTACCGTCGTGACCTCACACTAGTTTTGCTTTTGTCCCCGTTTTCACCCAAAAGATAGTGGCGCCATTGGAGATTCTATTTCACATCGCTATGAACAACTCGCAACACGAATTTCTACAAGTGGAACAAGTGGAACGGCTACAACTGAATACCCCTCGGATTCCTCATTTGCCTTCGAAATTCGGTGTGCGGCGAGATGTGGTGCGTGGGGTTGGGTATCTCATTGTGCACTGGGTTGGGTATCTCATTGTGCACTTGTCGATCCAGCAGTGCCTCTTGTTGCCCAAGTGCAATAATTGCTTCCTCCAACACCTCGATCCGTCGGGTGTGGCCCGCATCCTGAGGGCCCCACTGCTGACCGTTCCAGAAATTTCTGCGGTAGTTGTACTCCCTGCGGATGAAAGATTTTATATCAGAATGGTGGATTATATGGATGAATAAAGCATACGCACGCTCTCAAAGCATCGAAATATGCCAGGAGGACAGTGAGCTTGTTCTGAGAAGCAGGACCATTTCTGAAGCGCTCCCAGTCACTCTTTGTGGCGTCCACCCGCCCCTTGCGGATTTGGACCTGTCTGTTGTACTCGCCTCTGGAGATAGATCCTGATGTGCTCATTGAGTGGGTGAAAGTATCGTTGGTTGAAAAGGCTGTTCGTGGAGTGATTGGGGAGATATGGAAGTGAGATCGTCGCCTTTTATCTTTTCCGAGTAGCTACACATCATGAACAAGTGAAATGCGGGACCCCGACGGCTTAGTGAGCCCTGACAGTTACCGTCCTAACCAGACGACATACATGCCCACAGAGTGCCTCGATAGGGATTCCCCGTAACCTTACCCTCAACATGAGCCGAACAACATCCATTCTAGCCTGTCGTGTCCAACTCCTCGAGAGACGAAGATGCGATCAAAGATTAACCAAGTTAATGTCATGTCGAGCTAAACCGGTCACCGATCCCTCTATGAGCGCTGGAGGCGAAACCTCGATAGGGACAGTGGGTCTTTAAAATGGCAGTGTTGATCTTCGGGGTTAGCCGAAGACCCAAAAAGGTTACGCCCATCGTGGGAAGAACACAAAAGGACGCGATGTGACGAACTTGCATCCACCATAACTGTTTTCCTTCGGCGGTAGAAAACACCGACTACTAGGCCCATCTCATCCCACCATAACGCTTGCTGCTTGATATCATCTTCCAGAAGCTACTTTTGGCTCAATCTTCAAGCTGAAGCAGGACTTGTTTAACGATTTCTTGATGGTCTCGAGTCGTCTTTTGAGAGCTCGGGCGAGTCTTTGTGGGGCCATACTTGGGAAAAACATATGGCTTCGGAGCTAGCTATGATTTGATAAGGACTGGATACCTTCGCCCTCATCACATTGTTAGCGGAACGGCGTCGAGCTCACCCACCTCAAAAAGTTTCCGGCCCTATTAATATTTGGTCCACTCCAAAATTGAACAAAAATCAAGTTCTGAGTTGAGGTTGAATGGTTCTATCAGCTCCTAGCTAGCTGTAACAGTGACCATGCTCTTAGATGGACTCAGGCCACGAAGTCTTGCTTGGTCTGGACACTCGGCCATCGGTGAGGCCAGTTTAGCCGGTTGTCGTCGTAGTAGTAGTAGCAGAATCATCGACATGGTTCAATCACTGAGCGGCGGTTTGGTTTTCCGAGCGTATCATAGGCTGACAACTGCAGCATCTCGGTGTTCGTCTCCGTTCGGAAGCCTCGCTATCCAGACCACAAACCGTCTGACTCGTTCTCTCCACGCCATCTAGCTCACTAGGAGTTGGCAGGAAACTAAAGATGCGTGTGCGATAGGAAGCCTCGAAGTTGATCTTTGTTTTTTCAATTGAAAAGACATTACGAGGCAGGCTACACGCCGACACGCGATGAAGAGGAAGAAAACTGGAAGCCATGAACAATTGCGAATATAATCTGGGTTTCCTGCTGTTGACGAACGCTCCACAACCACCGACATCAATGACACCATCGGTGCATACACCATTTACTGCACATGCACAAAATGACCGCTCACACCCTGCTCGTGTTCGACAGTTGGCTCTTTGGCTACTCGTCCTCCACCCCTTCACGCCACCGTTTTCCCCGCATTTATCCCCGGCACTGTCACCGCTGTCAGCGTCTTCGTCATGCCTGACCTTACACCAATTTTACTTCTTTCTCTCTTTTCACCCAAAGACTGTGACACCATTGGACTTTCTATTTCACATCTATTTCACATCGTCGTAAACCTCGAACTTGAACTCGCAACACGAAACTCTAGTGGAAGTACTGCAATTGAAAACCCCAAAAAAATTATCCTTGTTTGCCGTCATAATCCAGTTGTGCAACGAGACGCGCCGCGTGGGTTTGGAAGGTGTCTAATGATTCACTTGTCGATCCAAAAGTGCCTCCTGTCGTTCAAGTTCAATAGCGTCTCGCTGCAACACCACGAGCCGTTGCGCGTGGCCCGTATCCTGAGGGCCCCACGCAGGGTTCCAGAAATTCTTGCGGTAGTTGTACTCCCTGCGAACGAATGATCTTGAATTGGAAGGTGGGTTATATGAATGAAGAATTCATACGCACGCATTCAATGCAGCGATATATGCTCGGAGGACTTTGAGCTTGTTCTGAGAAGCAGGACCACTTTTGAAGCGATTCCATTCGTTCTTAGCGGTCTCCCCCTGTGCCTTGAGGACTTGAACCCGGGTGTTATATGTGGAGAAGTTTGCAGGTGCTGACATGCTTATTGAGTGGAGGATAGTATTGCTGGATGAAAGGGTTGTAAGTGGAGTGACTGGAGACATGGAAGAGATATCGTCGCCTTTTATCTTTTCCAAGTAGCCACACATCATGAACAAATGCAGCGCAAGACCCCGATGGGCTAGTAGGTCCTGACGGTTACCGTCCATGCCAGGCGACATACATGGCCACAGAATGCTTCGACAGGGATTCCCCATAACCTTACCCTTAACATGGACCGAACAACGTTAATTCTAGCTTGCCGGATAGTACATCGTGTCGAATTCCTCGAGAGACGAAGATACGAAAAAAGAAAGCAGGGATCAGCCAATTCGGTTCCATGTCAAGTTTGACCGGTGACCGGTGACCAGTGACCGATCCCTCTCTGAGCGGTGGAGGCGAACCTCGAAAGGGACGGAGGGTCCTGAAAATGGCATTCGGGGTTAGCCGAAAACCCAAAAAGGTTACTCCTATCGTGGGAAAGCCACGAAAGGACGCGGTGCGCCGAAGGCACAAACGAAGCATCCACCATCACTGTTTCCTTCGGCAGTGCAAAACACTCACTAGGGCCCATATAATTCCATGAAAATACCCGCCGCCTGATCTCTTGCTCTTGAAGTCACTTCTGGCTCAGTTTTCTAACATAAACAAAACTTGTCCAACATTTTCTTGACGACCTTAATCTTTCAAGAGCTCGAGCGAGTCCTTGTCGTTATACAAACATAGGCTCCGAAGGTGACCCTGATCTGATGAGGACTAGATCCAACTTTGTCGTCTACATCACCGCTTGTTAGTGATGCAGCGTCGAGCTCACATACCTCACAAGATGCCGTGTCCGTTTCTTCCTCTCTAGTCGCTCCAAAACTGAAGAAAAATCAAGTTTTGAGTTGGCGTCGAAATGGATCTATCGGTTCCTAGCTACCTGGAACGGAGAGCAGCCGCTCAGATAGCCACGCAACAAACTCTTGCTGGCCTGGACACTTGGCCATCCGCGAGGCCAGTTCTAGCTGGTAGCAGTAGTAGAATCATCGACATGATGGTCCAATCATTGAATGCTGGTGTTCCGAGCGTATCATAGCCATGATCTCAGTGTTCGCCTCCGATCGGAAGCCTCGCCATCCAAACCACAAATCGCTTGACTTGTTCTCTCCAGCATCTTCACGCCATCTACTTCACTGGAGTTGGCAGGAAACTAAAGACGCATGCGCGGTAGTTGGATTTTGTTTTCTGAAGCGAAAAGGCATTACGAGACTACACGACGACACGCGACAACAAGGAAGAATGGCTGGAGGGCACCTGCGAGTATATGGGACCGTTATATCTTAGGAGCAAGCCGTACTATTCACTCATCCACCATTGAGACTGTGGAATAAAAACGGCAACTATAGAACAACAGGCAAAAGAGTATCGTGTAAGGTAGGATCGTAGGTTGCATCGATGGCGAGGTTATAGCTATTGCGTCTGACATGCAGATAACGCGAACCACTAATTGATGTATCACGATATACTCCTCCTCGAGATTCTTGGCACCGAGGAGGGCGTCGAAGCCCTTTTCCATTCCTCAAAAGTGTCTGGTACGTTCCCGAAAACGGGCGCCAAAAGGAGGAAATGACACCGGAAACCTATTACAATGAAACTCGACATAGCTCTTTACCCTTATTTACAGAAGAACGCCAGACTCGAACCGAGCCACCGAGTTTCGCTAGTTCACTTGGAGCGGTATATAGATGCAGGGGGGAAAAAGTGTATGGCGCATGCAGAAGGGATCGACGAGGTAACATGTTGGAGGCAGATGAGAGGACAACGTCGAAAGGGTCTGTTTAGGAACAAACCATGAGTTGATTTAGTCATGACGTCCGCAACAAGACACGTATGCGTTGACTGCACCTGGCAGTGAGGACATGCGCTCCGAAGGGGGTTGGCGTTGAGTGCGAAGGCGAGGAAGACTAAGCCTGGGTTCTTCATGGCCAAGCGACTCCGAACAGGCGGAATTAACGCTGAGCGTCAAGGCAGGACATAGGTAAACAATTGCGAGCCATTAACTCAATCAACCAAAGGCTGGCCAGCCGGGGGAAACCCATCGACCAAACCCAGCCGTGTTGGTTGCGTTTGTGCTTTCGGGGTTTTCAAGATTAGGAGTCTCGCACTTTCTTCGTAGAGGATCGTTTCGTTTCGTTTTCCCGAGTCTAAAGATATGAGAAAAACGAACCTAACACTCAAATTGATTACTGCCGGAGCAACCCCTTTCGGTTGGCCAACGCACTGTCATCACCACGTCCACACCATTTTGAGGCGGTCGCGCGTCTTAGAGGTTAGGGCTAGCTCATGAGAGGGAAGGGAAGGACTTGAAAGTTTTGAAAATCGCTGAGGCGTTCTGTTCCTCTGGAACTCTGTCTGTGAATTGGAACAATAGTCATACGTACGTTATTAGCCACGATCCGACCGAGTGTCTCCAATATTCGTATCCCCACCAGCGTTTTCAATAGTCGAGGCATGAGTTTGATGTGCACATGCGGGGCTGTGGAAGACCGTCAACATGTTCGTTCATAGTTTTTCATGAATTCTGTTATGAAACGCACGCACGCAAATGCAGGGCCTTGAAACTGCGGAACCAAGAAAATTAGCCAGAACATTGCTTAAATGCTGCTTTACACATACTTCGCGTGAGTGAGTAAGTTGGATACGAGCTGTTGAACGCGACAGAAACGTTGGTATCGAAGAGAACGTAATATTAGTGACGACAAGATGTGTTGAGGTGGATGGCGTTGTTGCTATGAGAAATCGACGAAAAGATGCCTTCAGGGAAAGGAGTTGATGAAGAAGAGGCGATTTTAGGATTAGTGGTCGGGTAGTCGTCGTTGACGAAGTTGGCGAAAAGACTGGTGGGGCCATCATCACGGCATACATGATACGGCATTCATTCCATGTTTTCAGACGCCCACTCCTCCACCCTCCGCCAAAACGCCTTCATCGCCTCACACCAACTCCAGCTCGGAAGCAACGCCCTCACCAAGGGTACCTACGCATGAGTCAGCGGGCCAACGTATGAGACTCCAGTGGAAGGCGGACTCCTGCGGAAAGCCAGCGTGGACATGGTGGGGATGAGCACGGTCAAAGCGCGGCGCCGAAGTGCTCGCCGCAAGACAAGAGGAGCTGAAAGTCGCCTCAATCTTTGTCGTGATGCTGAACGAGTATAGGAGTGTCAATGAAGGAAGAGGTTGAAGCCGAGGTCCGTCACGCATTTCTTCGCTAAAAAGCTGATGATTTTGACATTTCCTCTTTCTTTCTTTTTCAAATGTGTTCGTTCCTTGAAAGCTGGCAGGGAACGTTCTATAAATTGCAGAAGCTGAAGCTTGAAGTTGTATCTCATGAAAAGGTTTTGCTTGTTGGAAAGGAGGTTATGGCGCTGGGGAGAGGATTGACGAGAAACTCATTTAGCACCTCGAGATGTGAGTGTTTCCCTAGTGTTTACAGGGGACCGGAAATCCGTTATTCTGACTACAAGGATCTGTTTAGCTATGTACGAACGCAACTCGTTGTTCGGATACTCATCGAGGATGAAATTTGAGAAGAGCCCGACAGCTGCTTCTCAAGCTGCCCCTCCTCGACCACACCCACCGCACCGCTGCCACTGCCTTCCACCCATTCATCCCCGCCACCGTCACTGTCGTCTGGGTTGTTATTGTCCTCGCCGCCATTGGAGTACCGGTGTCTCATGGCGCGCGCCTCGCGCAACATTGGTAGATCACGACTCGCTCCGCGGTATATGAGCAGTCACTGCGGGTGATGTGTCTTCGGCTTTGCGCGATAGTGGGTGTCTTGGGAAGCGGGGTTTCTCGAGGATCAAGATTGACCTAGACCTACCTTGACACGTACCCATCGTTTCCAGGAAAGTCTAGCGTGGCAGGATCTGACCTCACGCTAGGTATACAGTTTTGTTTTTCGCTCGTTTTCCCCAAAGACGACATCACTGGACTTTCCAATTCATATGCTTAACAACCTTGTACTTGAACTCGCAAAACAAATCTCAGGTGAAACTACGACCATTAAGCACCCCTAGATTCCTCGTCCCCCAGCCCCGCCTCTTTGCCATCAAATATCGCTAAACCACCCATGGTGGCCTAACCCAGTGTAACTCGTGTGGTGGGAGATCATCTCATTAAGCACTTCTCGATCCAGAAGTGCCTCCTGCCTCTCCAGTTCAACCAGGTCTCGCTCCAAAACGTCGATTCGTTGGAGGTGGCCCGCATTCTGATGACCCCAATCAGGGTTCCAGGAATAGAGGCGGTAGTTGCGTTCTCTGTGAATGAAAGATTGTTGTTATTGGAAGGTGGGCTTAGATGGATGGGTGATTCATACGCACGCCCTCAATGCAGCAATATATGCTCGGAGGGCATCGAGCTTGCCTTGAGAGGTAGTATTGGATCTCCAGCGTTGCCATTCGGCCCCAGCCCTCTCCGCATGTGCCTTGCGGACCTGAACATTTGTGTTGTATGTGGAGAATGTTGATGTTGAACCGGGCATCGAGTAGAGGATGATAAAAGAGTTGTAAGTGGGTTGATTGAGGAATCATGGAAGAGCTCGAGATGGCCTGTTATCCTGGTGAAGGAGCCACACGTCACGAACAAGTGCAGTGCGGCACCCCGAAGGACTGGTAGGCTCTGAAGGTCATGTCGGAAAAATCGAGAATGGCGTATCTGCTGAGATAAGGGGGCATCAGCTCGTATAAGTCTATCAGCTTTTCGAGGGGCTTACCCGGTTCAGTAATCGTGGAAAGGGGATTATTTGAATGACCAGTGTTGAAGAGCGTGGCAACTATTGATGATGACGATGACTGCTGACCGGAATGATAACTATTGACGACCATGATAACCGTTGATGAGAATGGCAACTGTTGATTCAAGAGGTTACCGCTAACAAGGCAGATTGTGGCTGATCTGGTTGATCAAAACACGTCCACAAAATCAGTGCTGATAGGAGCAATCATGGCTGACAAGAGTGTGCCCTACTGACGAGCCTGATGAGGCTGACCAGCAGCTATAGCAGCAGTCATTCTCGGTCAAGGTGACAGCTGTTGGTTACGCTGCTCAGCCATGTCCTCTTTCATCAGTGAGCATATCTGCGCGTCAGTGTTGAAGCGAAGACAGAACGCCCAGGGCTAATTCAGGCGACATTGCGCCGTGGAGTTCAATGGCGTCGTGGAGGATGGATGGATTTTTGTCAAGAATCGTGCTATACATTTCTGATGTACTCTGAAATCTCCTTCACCTGCTCGGATAGCTCCCCAATGCACTCCTTAATGCCACCAAGCTCGCCCTTCAGCCAGTCCATGCCTGGTGTGTTATCTTTGTGGATAGAAGTGAGGCGAATCTTTTTCAACGGAGGGTCGTCGTCCGCTTCGAGGACTTCTGAGGTTCGTTTCGACGAGGCTTTTGAAGTGCTCTAAAGACAGCAGATGATTAGGAAACTACTTGTGGGTTCATTATGATGTCTTACCTTTGCACGTCGTGCTGATGCTGTTACACCAACTGTGTTGAGCAAGTTCTTGCGTCCAAGCCCTTGCTCAGAAGACTGCTGGCGCTGCGATTGGGAAGACTGCGGCTCTTTGCTGGGTGAGGAATGCTTTTCGGAATGCTCGCAAGCTGCTGAAGGATTGGGGTGTGGGTGAGCAGGCTCATGCGGGGCGGGTGGCTCAGGGCTTGGGGCTATCCGAATGGGCGGAAAGTCTGAAAACTCGGCAGATGGCGATCTTCGTGGGGACAGCGAGACGTCCTGGATGAGCTCAGCAGCCAGTAGCGGATGAGGGTACAGCGGGAGAGGATGACGTTTGGGAGCCATGGCAGGATTTGTTTACCATCTTGGTCCGTTTTATGCCTGAGCGGTTGCTGTGCAATAGGGGATCGAGTTTGGAGTGTCATGACGGGGAGCCCTTAGCTGTGGGGTATTCTCATAGAATCACTCCACGAACAGTAAGCTGTGGAGCATTGATGAGTGTCAAGATGCATACCAAATGCCTTTTTGGGCCTGTGAGCCGTCCAGAAGTCCGTTGCAGTAGCAGCAAGGGCAAGGGCGCAATTGCAAAGGAGATCCGAGCGAGGGGAGCAAGAGCGCAAAGGGAGGTGAGAGGGCGAAGGGGGGCAGTGTGCATCCACAAGGCGGAGGTGGAGAAACCAGTCGTCGGAGATATCTCAGGAAGTACAGCTAAACAAATGACAATGCTAACACCAAGATGAGCGGCTGGTGAGGAAAGGGTTGGCAAATCCAAATGAAGGTTACTGAACCTGTAATGATCCCAAGGATCATATTCTTGAGAGTGATGGGGAGCTGGTCTCTGGAATTCTAACCCAGAGACCTTAGGGTTTGTGGTGGGAGGTCCCGGTCAAGTTGGTCGTTGGCACTGTTGACCAGTTGTTCATTCAACAAACCAAGCAACGTGCAAAGATCACTTGTTTTGGTGTCAGTCGATCCATCAGGAGAACAGGTTGTACTTTAAAT
>CEMH01201347.1:3113-15000 GCA_001179725.1 Macrocystidia cucumis | reverse complement strand
ATTATTTAGTTTTGAGTTTAGCCAACAAATCATCTGCACCCGCGTCCATCATCACCTCACGGCCTTTCTTCCTCTTCCCAATCGACCCTCCCAACCCAACACTCACGGCACGCGCCCCAGCCTCCCTCCTAAACCCCACTGCAGCCCCAGCCCCAGCCCCAGCCACTGAATCAACCTCTCCATCCGCTTTCAGATCCCGTATCTCGCTCCTCGCTCGCATTCGCACCGAATCACCCACCGCCGTCCCCGTCGAAGCTCCCGATCTCCCAGATGAATGAGAAGACGAGCCACCGATCCCACCAACAGCCCAGCTCACTTCAATCGTACACTTGATACTCCACAACCACGCCATCCCAAACACCGGCGTGCTGATCAACACATTCAACACCGAGAACAAATCCGGATAACGCGCAGGCGGCGTCACAACCCATTCTATCACATGCAGCGCGACTGCGGAGGAACATGTCGTCTGATGTTCGTTGTTTTTTTTTGGAAATTATATGTTACATTTATTTGATCAGAATTTGTAGTGGAAAGTTTTTAGTGAGAGAGAGTTGGATGCTTACGAGCGCGAGGAGTTGAACAAACGACGTTGGAGGGAATCGGAATGGGTTGTACCCAATCAAGCGGTTCCACAACACCAAAGTCGCTACATATGCAAGACCCTGCTCGTCTCGTTTCAGCAGAGGCCACATGCTAAGAACGCGTAGTAATAGAAGAACATCAGTTTCTTATCCTCTTTTCGAGGCGACACATCCGATCACTCACCTGAACACCGCAATATTGTTGACGAGAGCGCCCCACTCAAAGAGGTCGGAACCGATAGATGCACATGAGGATAAGAGAGTGATGGGCATGAGCGGCAGAAGGATAGACTTTTCATGCACTTGAAACGAAAACAAAAAGAACGACATTGATGACATCAACAGAGCATATGGCAGCAAAGAAAGGAAGGGTGTTGGTATTTTGTGTCGTATTCCAGGGTAAGATTGTGTGTTTGGTGAGACGCGGTGTTTTATACCAGCTTGAATGAGCAGGACCACGCCAGGAAGGAAACCGAGGGCGGTGAGAGACGTTGATAGTTTGAGGAGCAGGCTACGACTAGCCCAGCTTCGCCATTTGAAGACGACGTTGGAGGCACACCAAAAGTTGGCCACCTTGTCCTCAAAAAGGCCACGCGCGAAGGGGAATATTCTGGTGATCGGATCCAAGATGGCTGTGAAAGACGCAAAGGGGGGTAGGAAGGGGAGAAACAGAAGAAGGAACGTAAAGACAGTCACGCCTGCCAAACGCACAAACAATTCACCACTGCAACGCTCGTTCAGAACAGGTTGGTGATCAATCCCGGAGAAACGTACCCTTTGGATGGTCCTAAGTATATGCATTTTGCCAACAGATACGAGCCAATCGCAGGGGAGTAATAGAGGGCCATTTGTTTGAATCCTAAACTCAGCACAAAACAAATCGCGCCCAACAAGTCTTGGCCTGTCGCGAAAAAACTGATGGAGAATATTGTGAGACCTAGGATGTGCCAACAATGAATTTCGGTTGAAGGAAAGTGTAGTCATAACACACCCAGCATCACAGAATTATACTGAAAGTGGCCGTGATCAACAAGCAAAAGAGCTGGTTGGAATAGAAGGGTCAACAGGGCCAGATTCTACGAGTCGATTTTCAGAGCAACAGACGACCCCCAATGGCCGAAGTGCATACCTGAGTGCGTTTCGACCGAGTGCCTTGCCATGTACGCGTGAACAACCATAACGCGGGGACGTAGATGAGAGTGTCAAGCGCGAGAACGGATGTTCTCATAAACACTTTGCTGCCTTCTGTGTCTATCCCTCTTGAAGTATTCAACGCGACCCAAGAAGGTTCGATCCAGTGGGCGCTGCAGCGTGTTCAGGGATCAACGGGCGATACTTTCTATGAGAGAAACAGACGAACATGATACCACACAACCACGATATGTACGCGGTCAATGGGGGATAATCCAACCCCCAATACTGCAGGTCATAAGTATACCATTGGCGTATTGGTAGGTGGACGGTCAACTCCATCCAATGTCTTTGAGCTTCATAATCGCCGAACATGGGTGGTGTTCCCCTTCCTATCAAAGTGACCACGCGTCAGCAGGTGATGAAGGGCATCTTTTCGCGAAACGGAGTTCACCAGAGTATCCACCCAAGGCGATGCACAACTTCAACAGCGTTGCTGCCAACACCGCGCCCACTACTGCCCAAAGTCGAGCATCTTGCTTGTGCATCCATCGCACCCAGCGTCTGCCCAACGATGGCTCCTCCTTGTCTCTTTCCAAGGTGGCTCTCAGGAGTGATGATGAGTGCGGTGGCAATGAGCGGGCAGCAGCGGCCTCATGTTCTAGGAGAGAGCTAAAGCTTCTGGCATGGCCGAGTTGGCGGAAGGAAGTTATTGGTGAGGATGAGCTGAAGGCAGACTGCGGGGAGGTGGCACGGGATGAAACGGGGGAGAGTGGTGGTGTGCGCAGCCATAGTTGGCTGGTTGAGCTTTCGATGAGATGCCTCCGAGGTCTTGGTGAAAGTATTTCTGGAGAATGAGTGACCCGTGGTGTTCTGAATGTTTTAAGAAGGGTTAGTAGGTATTGATGAGTTGAAGCGGGAATACGAACGGGGGATTGGTCGGGGTTGATGTTGACTGAGAAGGGAGAGTTGGGAATGATTGTCTTAAGCTTAGAGGTGAAAGAAGTTGCCTTCGACGAGGAGTATTTTCTGGTGGGAGAAGGGAGATGTCATCCATGAGTTGCAGAAGGAGGGAGAGGAGGTGAGGGTTATTGGTTGTGTGCGATGGTCCACCAAACAACACGCTTCATTCATTCCGACCACAACCACCACCACCAYCACCACMACCATGATCATTCGGTCGCGATTCWYCTCCTCAATTCGAACTTTYACTKCCTCTGCTAAATCTCAAAAGCATGTCTCTCACATCGGACGCGAACCTATCAAATTTCCGCCTTCCGTCACTCTCACTCCTTCACCAACAGCCTTGACAATATCTGGACCACTCGGAACAACCTCCGTTCCTCTCCGCACTTTCATGCACGTCGATTTCCCTCAACCAGACACAATGGCCGTAGTCGTAGAAGACCCAGAAATAAAAGTCCAACGTCAAATGTGGGGCACAACACGCACTCTCATTTCGAACGCGATCACCGGAATGACTCAAGGTTTCTCCGTTCCACTCTACCTCGTCGGTGTGGGCTTTCGCGCAGTGCTAGAAGATGATCCACGCGGCTCTTCGAATGGCGGTAATGGACAAAGGTTGAATTTGAAGCTAGGGCATTGTCATTCAATTTTTGTGCCGATACCCGCGCACATCAAGGCGGAGGTTCCTTTGCCAACAAAAATTGTTCTGTCTTGTACAGACAAGCATCTTTTGGGGCTGTTTGCTGCGAAGATAAGAGAGCTTCGGAAGCCTGAACCGTTCAAGGGCAAGGTGTGCAGTGTTTTTTTTTTTTTGCTTGCTGGGATTTGTATTGAATGTTCGTTTCTCAAGGGTGTTTTCATTGGAAACGAACAAATTAGAATAAAATCGGTCAAGAAGAAATAGAGGCTTTATTATACATGGATTCCGTGTGTCCCCCAGGCATGGTGTCGCGTTCAGTGTGTATCGAGGTCGCGCGAGCTTGAATACATACCTATCATTAATACCACTATTTCTGCCAAGTAACAACTGCCTTGCTAAGTCAATGGGAGAATGTGACTTGGCAAATAAATGTCGATTAATTACGTAAAATACCAATACCACTGCTCCTCCCCAACCTGTGTCAGCGTCGTCTTTTCCTCTAATTCACCACCATGTCCACTTGTCCACCCTTCGCTCCTTTCTTTGGTTTTGCTGGAGTAGCATCAGCGGTAACTTTATCTTTCATGCACCTCCAATGTTAAAACATACTGACCAAAACATAGATGATTCTCAGCAGTAAGCCATACCTCTGCGCGCTTCATTGAACAACCTCATCAACTTCCCTTTCTGTCTACTTTTAGCGGTCGGCGCAGCTTTCGGAACTGCTAAAGCTGGCATTGGCATTGCCGGCTTGGGCTCATTCAAACCTGAACTCATCATGAAGGTGAAAGGTCTACATTCAGCATCCAGTGCCTTATTGCCAACCAACAACGGCTTTCACCTTTTTCGTTTCAGTCCCTAATCCCGGTGGTCATGTCGGGTATAATAGCAGTGTACGGACTGGTTGTGTCGGTGCTCATCGCTGGTTCATGTACGTTCAACCGGCAGTCGCGACTGAACTGACAACTGACCTGCGCGATCTTCTTCTTCCTTTTCTTTCTCCCATCTTTCATTGATAGTGAAACCAGGGGACTACTCGCTATTCGCTGGGTTCGTCCACCTCGGTGCGGGTCTTGCATGTGGGATGACTGGCCTGGCAGCGGGCTACGCGATCGGGATCGTTGGTGATTCAGTGCGTTCTCTCTCCCCGCTCTCCTTTTTGTTTTATATTCATGACATCTTTTTCTATTCTGCGTTTTTGTGTTGTCAACTTCTTAGTGTGTCCGGGCATACGTTCAAGAATCAAAAATCTTTGTGACGATGGTGCTAATATTGATTTTCGGTGAAGTGTTGGGGTTGTATGGGTACGTTTCCTTCTGCTTCTTTGTCTGTCTCTCTTCTCACCGTTCACGAAATAAATGCGTGTAGTCTAATCGTTGCGCTATTGATGAACACTAGAGCAATTGCGGCGGACGCGTGTTGATGCTTTCGTCGTTCGGGGGAAGGGCGGATGCATGGCAGAGGGCCGCTGAGCTAGGGCCTGGATGGACATTGTTTTCGTGTAGCGCGCTGTCGATTCAATCCACACATGATATAATTATACCCTCACACTTTCCCTCCAGCAACCGAGAACATGGTGAAACAACGAAGTGGAGCATTAAGCCTTCCTCCCTCGTGGAGCGGAGTCCGACCCACTATCTGAACCACTCCCAGACGAAGCTGAACGACTGCGCTTTCTTGGTACACGTCGTTTACGATCACGTTCCCGGGATCGTGAACCGTCTGAGCCGGAGCTGGAGCCTGAATCTGAATCTGAACTCGAGTCCGAGTCGGACGAGGAGCCTGAAGAAGATGACGAAGATGAAGATGACGAGGACGACCTGTGACTGTGGTCAGTATGTGTGAGATGATAGATATGAGGGGAATGATGAACGGACCGTTTCGGTTTCTTCTTTGCGGGTTCTATGGCTTTTGTTTTTCCTTTATCCAAAGAATCTCGTTCTTTCTCTTTGGCTTCGAGGATTTTGTTTGCAGTTCCGGTTCTATATAATCATTGAAAGGTGAATGGTCAGTTCAGTTAGTTCCATTTCGTTGTTTTTGGGGTGGGGGGAGCAATGGTAGGGGGGGGCACATACTTTGTTTTAAACTCCTCTGGGACTTCGAATGAAGGTTTGCTAGCGTCTGCTCTGAGTTTTGCTGCTATACGAGGGTTCTCGAGTTGTTGTGTGCGAGAAGGACGAGAGACGTAGGGACGAGTGGATTTGCATTCGTAAATGTAATGACCTTGGAACGAATTGGGGGTAAATGAGAACTCTAAAAAAACTTGTAGAGAGACGGCCGACTGACCTGTTCCAAGACACTTTTGACAAACTGTGGATGAGGTTGCTCTTGGGTGGCTGTTTGAAGAGCGATGAGGAGCATATTTCGACATTTTTGCTGTGGTTGTTCAAGTCGTTGTTGTAACTTGTGGCAGAAATGACGGAAGTGCGCAGCCACAAACTTCCAACTTCACTCATTTCACGTCAATCATGCGTCCGCAGTCGAGTCATAATTCGCTGCGCCCTGACCACTTTATACGCGACTTATATACCACTACAACTAGCTAGTTGACCACCACCACATCCAACAGAAAACAAAGCTCAGAAAGAACAGAAAAAAGCCAATGGGCGGAAGCGCATTCAACACCATCGTCTCCTCCGCAGCCTTCCCCCGCATCCCTCCAAAAGTCTACCAATCTCTAAAAACGCGTCTCGTTCCCGTCCTCAGTGATCTATACGAGCACGTCGCCGTTCCCCACGAAGCCCCCGAAAAAATAGACCACGGAGACCTCGATTTGCTCGTAGCCTGTCCAAAATCCCCACCACTGTCGCGATCATCCCCCTTCGTGATATTCCCAGCGCCGGGTTCACCTACATCGGCATCGACGACCCAATCGCCTGATCATGGTCTTTCGTCCTTGGTGTCCTTGTCGTTGTCACAACCCGACGCGAACCACTTGGTCGCTGTCCCCCATGACGTCGTCACTAAAGCCATCAACGCGATGTATGTGGTTCCTATGGAAGGAAACAGGACGTCCAACTACGCTGTGCGCGTTGAGCAAGGCGAGTGGTCGGCGTTGGGGTTCGAAAAGGAGGAGAAAGACGCGAGGGAGGCGGTTGAGGATCGTGAGATTTTCTACCAGGTGGGTATCTTTTTCTACTGGTACTACTACCACCGCGCGCGCGCGTTTTTTTCTTATATGTTGACTCGGTGCTGATCGCTTTTTCACTTCTTTCTATGAAATTCCAAAATAAAATAGGTTGACGTGCATGTATGCACAGACAAGGCTGAATGGGAAAGGTTTCGATTTTTCAATAGTTACGGAGACTTGGGCATGATCCTCGGTCTCATCGCACGCAATGCTGGTTTCCTAGTCGGCGCAAAGGGCCTCAAAGTACGTTCAAAAAAGTTTCTAAATATACCTCCACCGCCGTCTCCCCTTGTGATTTCTGTTTGCCGTCGCGATCATTATACTAACTAGATCCCTGTCCTTTCTTTTCTTCTTCTTCTTCTTCTTCTTCTGGTTCTTCATTGTAGCTTCCAAACCAACCACACAAACCCGTCGACCTCTCCCAGTCATTCGACGAAATCACCGACTTCCTAGGTCTCTCCATGCGTACTTGGGAAGCAGGTTTTCGCACCAAACGCGAGGTGTTTGAATGGGCTGCGACTTGTCGATTTTTCGACCCCGCTCGATTCCGCCATCAAGGACAGGGAATAACGAAAGTCAAGGTGGAAAGGAAGATGTATGCGGAGTTTGTGGAGTGGGTTGGGACACTCCCGTTGGCTGATAGTGCTGCTGCTGTTGGTGATGATGCAGATGAAAAGCGAAAGGGAGGGAACGAGGATGAGAACAAAAAGGAGATAAATTTGGCGAGGCGAAAGGAGGCACTGGTGAGGTTTGGGAAGCAGGAGGAATATGAGGAGTTTACCAAGGAGTGGAACATGAGAATGAGGTTGAAGGCAGTGTTCAGCGGAAGCAATGTGATGAGCTGGGTGCAGCTCAATGGGTCCTGGAAAGGGGTGAAGTTGATCATGGACGAGGTGAGGGTGCGATTGGGAGGAGATGAGGGAGTTTTGAAGTTTGTGGAAAAGGAAGGAGAGGATGAGTTGAGGTCGTTAATCTTGAAGGTGAAATCCGATCTGGGATTGGGAAGCGGCGTGCTTCGCTCTGTTGATAATGCAGTAGTGGAAGTAGCGTAAGAAAGGTCAACGTGATTCTGTGTTTTTTTTCGCGGCGTAAATTGACGTGCAATAGCAAATAAGATAGGTTTCTTTAGGTTTTCTTGGAGATTTCATCATGCACCTTTTTTCCGCTGAACTAGGATTGAGCTCTTGAACCCATGAACATGACTGTTGGGTACGACCCTCGTGCTCTGTTCTTCGGGGTGATTTGCCCCTTCGAAAATCTCCGTCCGCCTCACTCCGACGAAGAATTCGTTTCGATCACAAGAAGCACAACAGTCGTGCCCGGATCAGTCCACTTGAAACACCCAAAATCGGATTTCATTTTGCAGTGTATGTTTTCGGGATTCGATGGCAGGTGGGGAAAACGTCTCCGCGTCCGAAGAAAAAACAATAATGGACGTTTTGAAGAGAAAGAAGGAACGGAGGGGAGAGAAGAGAAGAGAAGAGAGGGAAGGACCAGAACCGACTGGACCCGCCTCACCCCCCAGATAATACAATTAGACAGTTGACGCGAGTGAAGCGGTAAATCGATTGATGAAACTTCGGTCGCTCGGGGTTCTTCGATTCGGTTTTTGTTCTATGTGACCGTTTCTTTTTGGTGGTGAGATGTTGTGAATCGACGCGCATAGAGGTTTTCGCCACGATCTGCCACGGCTGACTGCCGGTTGAGTAATGATGATATTATAGAAGGACCAGGTGCCGACCGAGACTCAAGCTCCGAAAGTGCAAAGGAGAGCTGGGTTGCAGGGTTGAAACGCTTGCTTGTGTCGGCGCACTTACGGCGGTGGAAATTGACGTGGGTCGATCAGTCCGCCGAAATGCATTGCATGTCGGTGGGCTGTCCCCACCAATGGTTTTTGAACACTCGTATCAGCCATGAGCGAGGGGAAAACTAAGAGGATCATTACATGATTTTTTATTTATTTCTCTCACATCGAGGGAGTGCATCCCAGCAATTGGGGAGAGGGACATCGGGCGCTCCGAGAAGTCCGATTGCCTCGGCAACTCCGTTCCCGATGGGCGACGTCAAATGACGTAAGCGAGTAACGCGTTTACAAAGCGACGGCGATGAGTGTAACAGTTTGCCCCCCAAGATAGTTGCGGAGCAATTGGGTTTGTTCAAGTACACCCTTTTACGTTTCTCGTAAACCCCCCACCGTTTACCCTCACCATCTTCTTTTTTTTCTCCTCCCGTTAAATCACTTCCAGATATGCCGAGCTCGACGACGGTAGATCATGATGAGGCGCTCAAGAATTTCCGGAAGCAATTGTATGAGCAAGACATCTTGCATGATGGTGATACCATCGGGACAGACGACGAAACTCTACTGTGCGTTCGCTACTTTCTCCACGACGACGAAATGCCCCCCAACTGACTGACACTGTGAAAACCGTTATCATCTTTGTCGCTTCTTCCACATGTAATGACAGTCGATTCTTACGAGCGCGTAAATTCGACGTCCCACTTTCCGTCAAAATGTTCAGCGAGTGTCAGAAGTGGAGAAAAACAGTAGAAGGCGTAGGCATCGACGAGCTGTATCGCAGGATAGATCCTTTCGACGTACGTCCCCCCCTCCATCCCCGTCCTACCCCCTTCTCATCAATAATGACATCCTGACGTGGGATAAAACGCTTCGTGCTTTCGATGACTCGTGTAGTACCCTGAACGCGAGGCCGTGTTCGATTGCTGGCCGATGTGGTTCCACAAGGTTCGCCGTTTCAACTGCTTTTTGAGAAACATGACGCTCACAAATTGCCCCTCCTTTCTAGACAGATAAAGTACGCAGCAACCTCTTTTTTTTGTACCACATCAACCTTTGTGTGCTAATAGAGCGTGTGATCTAGGCAGGCAGGCCTGTGAATGTGCATTTCTTTGGCGGGCTGGACATGCCCAAGTTGTACAAAACTTGCACTCCTGAAAAGCATTGGCAAACGGTACTCGTAAACGCTGAATCGGTCTGTAAATCATCATGGCGTCGACCCTGTACCTGTGCTGACATGTTGCGATGATGGGTAGCTTGTCAGAGAAGTCCTTCCTGCGGCTGCGCGCAGTGCTGGAAAACCTATCGGGACCGTGCTAGTCATAGTCGATTTGAAAGGATTCAGGTATGTACATATCCTGGTGTTTACCTCCGCACTTCTATTTTTGTTCATTTTCATTTCCACATACAGTGTAGCGAAATTCTGGCAAATGAAGTCTCTAGCTCGCGACTCGTTTCGAATATCCCAAGATTATTATCCCGAGACGTAAGAACGATCTGGAGCATTTGCAACTTCCCCACTGACGGAAGTATAACATCAGGATGGGTCAATTGGCAATCGTGAACGCCCCTTCATCTTTCACGTTTATCTGGTCGATGATCAAGCCTTGGCTATCCAAAGAAACCGTGGAGAAGGTGGATATATTGGGAAGTGATTACAAGGACGTGTTGTTGAGCTTGGTGGACGCGGAGAATCTGCCAAGCACACTCGGTGGGAATTGCAATTGTGAAGAGGCGGGTGGATGCCATTTAAGCGGTGTAGGACCGTGGCAGGATGGAAGAATTGGGTGGGGCCCGAAGGCGCATGCGGAGCGGCAAACGAAGGAGAAGAAGAGCGATGAGCTGGCTGGCGAAAAGGTGGTGGTGGTGACAACATCACTGCCTGCCAAGGTGATCGATGATGCTTCAAAGCGTGTGGTGGCGGATGAGGTCGCGGCAACGTGATTTTGCGTTTTAATAGGTGGCGAGGCGATCGTGATTAGACGGCAACGCCCGATGATAGCAACACGATGCAGACGCGGAGTAGTGCGAGGCGTTTGGTGCAGATCCAGGTCTGATATAGAAGGCGGAGGAGGGAACGCAGGTTCACGAGGTAATGTTTCGTTACGGAGTTGGGAGGGTGATGCTGTAGGATATGGATGTTCATAATGTTAACGATTGCAAGACTCCGTTCTATCCCTCGCAAGATACATCAGGCTTCTTATAGGTGCGTATCGGGCTCCTATCGCCACTACACGGGGTGTGCTGAGGGACGTCAGCTGATGTCGGTTGCGCCTGGAGGGAAGCAAGCAGGTGGTGAGTCTACCCCAAAATCATAAAGGTTGGGGAACCTGGGGGGGATTGAAGAATGTCAGGTATGTAGCATCTTGCTAGGAGGTCATGTGCGTGAATATCAAGTTTCCGGTGTCATCCGATGGTATGGAGGGGGACGACCCGTCTCGTCCAGCTCAACACTCCTGATCCTTTCCAATTCTCCTTCAGACACTTTGTCACGATAAGGGGGTTAATTGTTTTTTCCGCGACAGTGGTTGATGATGCCAAATTTTCTGGAAAGATCGAGGGTACTCGGGGAAGCTTTTGCGTTCGAACGAGCAAAGGAGATTTGCGGTCGATTTCCCAAGTGAAAAGCCCCTTCAAGTTCGAAAGGCTACGATCAAAGTTATCGACGCTGATCCCGATACCAGACCACACACGCCAAGATGATGAAACGGCATCTCCGGGTCCGTGACCACGAGTTTTTTTTTCCTATTTATTTATTTTCTATTTTTTCGAAGAGCGAAATAGACCGACGAAACGATCATCACGATCATCAAGCAATTTTTGGAAGTAACGATCCACGAGAGCCAAAATCTTTGCTGTATATGTGTGTGAGTGCTGAGATGATGGTTTTGCTTCTTAATGCGTCCGTCCCGAGCGCAAGGACGTTCGGGTCGGTGGCTTTCCTTCCTTCCGAGTCTTGTTTTCATGTTCGTGTGTTCGGGGTTTTTGTAAGGGGGAGGTTCTTCGGTTTTGATTGACTGTCTTGTGTGGGGATCAACAGCTCACGAGGAGGGCTTTCGTAGAAGAAGCAAAAGCAGAATTAGCGCAGATGGGATGATGGGATTCCCTCGGATAATTGTCTCTTCGTCTCGGAATCAGAAGATGGGGCGAGGGGGGGGGAGGGGGAAATGAAAAAGAGCCTCGAGGGAGGTAAACGAAAAAGGTCCGCTTCCACGCGCGTGAGATGTGGTACGGACAATGTGGAGAATCCTTGGCGCCAAAGGGGGATCTCGATGTCCATTTTCCAGTAATGGGTGACATTGCTATATTGTTTTCTGAGAAAAAACAAAACAAAAAACGAAATCAGGATTTTATTTTGTTTGAGGTCGCAGGACGAGGTCATTGTCACAAAGAGAGGTGTTGTTTGGCTTCAACGTGGTGACCAAACAACAGGAGGCACACTTGGGTTCACCCCTGTCCGATAGAACAATGCGCCAAATTTTGACGTGAGTCTCTCAACATGGACCAGAACAATAGTCAGAGCTACAACGATGGAAGTTAGTAAACTTTGTGCCTAGTACGTTATCGGTGAGCAGAGATACATTATCAACGCTGAATGCAATCGATATTTTTCTTTCTTCCCCACCTTTTCTTCCCAA
>CEMH01201331.1:0-14723 GCA_001179725.1 Macrocystidia cucumis | reverse complement strand
TTTTCAGAGGCAGAGAAAGGAACATTTCTTATGAGGGTCCGTATTGGACAAAATTCATGAATCAAAAAACGTTTGAAATGAACCACAGTCTGGCTGAAAATGTTCATCTAGTTCCTGGATTTTGACTCCGATTTGGCCGTATTAAGCATCAACTTGGCAAACACCAACATCAACATCTTCAATTTGTGATTACCAAACTAAATAATTGCAACAAATGTGATCACCCCTGACAACGCTCCTCAGCGCTCAGCTCTTACCCACACCGCTCAACTCCTGTCCCATGCTCGCTGAGAAGAGAAACCGCCCTCCCTTGCTTCCCTTGATGAGCGTGACGAGACAGACACCAACATCGTTGATGCCGCCGACACCTCCAGTGCCAGCCCCTCTGTTGCTACTGGCGCCGTTGACAGCAATGTCCAAGCAGCTGCAAACAGCATTGAAAAGCCAGTAAATAATAGCCAAGATGCTGAAACAGCGGCAAAGAGGAGTGCGCTGGCTCTTTCCCTACATCACATCAGCTGCCTGGGGAACTTGCAGAAAGCCTGAACCGTTGGAGCGACACGCTGCCCCGCCGCCCACATTCTCAAGCTCCACAAACGTGCATATGCTGCACATGTTATGAACCAAGCGCTGACCTCGTTTACTCAGGTGCCCAGCTCAGCCAAATGCAAAACCCGTGACTTGCGCACGATCACCAGTGCAGGGCGGGTTGGTTCAGATCCTTGCAGCGTGTGAGGGAAGTCCCAGGCGACGAGCACTGTATCAGGCTGGCTGGCCTGCCTAGTGACGGTGAGTCTCACATTTGTCCCTTTCAACGCCTGTTATACACTGTGCGAAGGATGCCCCTGTTCAAGATATTTTCGCAGCCCTCTTCGATTTCAAGGCCAAACGCCCAGAAAACTGGGAAGCCTTGTGCTGGCAATCCACGTCAAGGACGTGGAGGCACCTGCCTTGGCAGTCCTGTTCGAGACCAATGCTCATCACTGGTCGAAGCATTAATTGTACCGCCCGGCGTGAATAGGTACTTGAAGCTGGAGTTCTATTGCGTAGACCAAATAGGTGTATGGGTTCTCAATGCTATATTCTTTCTGCGCTTTCCCCCTCTGGCCTACAGAGCGTTCTCCGTTGTGTGCAGGGTCCAATCTTGTGCGCTTTACTGGAGCCACTACGTCGGTTGAAATGCCGCCGCTTGCCTCAGGTCATGATCATGTGGGCATCAATGGACACGTATTTTCCATCCTGCTGGCCCCCTGCTCTCAACCCCCACCCCCTTTGTGGATATCTCTATCTCAGCCATGCTTAACTACGCCTGTGCATATGTCCAAACGTGGCCAGCTCAGAATGCCCCCACCAGTTGTGAACAGATCCAAGCCCAAGGGAGAGCATGCGCAGGCTGAGAAGCCTCATGCCCGCAGCTCCTTCGCTCCTCCGCGCTGGCACCCAGCAACCGCCCTTCAGACCGCCACGCAGCGCCCCTTGCTGAGCTGGTCGAAGGAGGCTCACTGGATGTCATGCGTGTGGGGGCTGCAGCAATGAGCAGATGCTGTCCAGTTGTGACAAACTCCAGAGCTCCCAAAGGCACAGTGCACAGCTTCGCCGTAGAGCCCACAACTGATAAAACCCCATTCCAGTTTGACACTTCCCCTACCAGCCACGCAGCCTCTTTGCTCCTGCAGCTGAGGGCATGCGCCGTGAGGGGCGCTGCCTGTTATACATTTTCGACACAGACACCAGCACGTTTGACCCCCCTGGGAGACTGGGTTTGGGACCCTCCAGCAGGTCAAAAAAGCTGGCATGCCCACCGCTGTCAACTACGAGCAGTGCGTCAACGACACTTTTGCAAGAACGTGCATCTGCGGAGACTTCTAGAACGCTCTTGACTGCGGGCTGCGGGATTTTTGCCATAGACTTCGTAGATGCTTCGAGTACTAGCCGGTTGTGCTGGATTGCAATAATACATTTGCTTTGGGCCTTCTTTCCCCTATTTCAAGACGCCAGGCCCAGCAGTTGACCTGGGCCTGTGCATGTGAGCTCAGCGATGGCATCCAAGAAGACTGGGCGGTTTATCTACAGAGCCTATCGGGTTTGGGGAACTGCCCCTGCTAACTATGTCTACCCCAGTGCCTCTCACAACCATCCGCTCAGCCTTTCAAGAGCTGGGCAGAGCAGTGAGCATATCCCTCAGGACTCAGAGAGGAGACCATGCTCGGCTTGAAGCACAAAAGAGAGACTGCTTACGGTTTTTGGACATGATAAGCCAGGTACTTGCTGACTATCAACTTCGTAAACCTCAGTCCAACTGAATTGGCAGCTCAGCACCACCCAATCATTAGCCCACCTGAAACGGCCATTATGGATTCCAGCGTCTGGGCCATGCTAGTCCACCTGGAAGCAGCCAAAGCACTGTCCGCTGACCCAGCAAACCAACAGTTTCCCAATCCAACCTCTGTGACGCATACCGGTTGTCGTGGAAGGCCCAAAATTCAGATAGACCCAGAAGTCCTTGCTGTCTCGATGGAGCTTCGAGGACCAACTGACCTTGCTGCGGTGTTTGGTTGCCATCCCCGAACTGTCCGCCGCCGCGCACTTGAGCAAGGATTGGTTGAACTGGGCGACCCAGTTTACACTGACTTTGTTCAAGAGGACGGCTCAGTCATGCGCATTTATAGCTCATCCACAGGCGCACATTCTGCGCTGTCTGACAGCGAACTGGACGCCGTCGTGTTTTACATCCTGGATGCATTCCCTTCCTTTGGCCGCCGAATGATCGATGGGCATTTGAAGCATCTGGGGCATGCAGTACCTCGGTCTCGCATTGAGCAGTCTTATGCCCGTGTGCATGGCATCTCAAGCAACACATTTGGCCCCTGAAGGATTCAAAGGCGTGTATACAGTGTTCCTGGACCCAATTCGCTATGGCACCATGATGGGCAGCACGGTACGAGGTGTCACATATCTAGGTGAGGTCCAAACTCACTTTGCCCCAGGCCTCATACACTGGAAGATCGTTTTCCATGCCTTTATTGATGGCTTTTCGCGTTTCTTAACTGGTATTCAAGCAAGCAACAACAACGCATCAGAGACTGTTCTAAATGTGTTCCTTGATGCTATTCAGGAGCACATGATGCCAAGCTGCGTTCGTGGAGATCACGGAACGGAAAATGTACTTGTTGCCAAGTTTATGGAGGAGCAGCAGGGAGTTGAAAGGGGTTCATACATATGGGGGAGGTAAGCTGCTATAAAGGCCATTCAAGGATACATCTGAGCATGCTGAGCATAGAAGCGTCCACAATATCAGGATTGAGTGGCTGTGGCGAGACCTGACACTCAGCTTCGGAGCAAAATGGAAGCGGTTTTTCCTTGGGTTGGAGCTTCACAACAGGCTGGATTTTGAATCCAGCAGCCACATTTGGCTCCTCCATTACTTGTTTCTGGCTCAAATCAATGAAGATGCAATGGCGTGGGCAGAGGCATGGAACAAACACAAGATTTACATTTCAGGCGAACGGCAACGAAGTCCAAAAGACATGTTCTTTTTTGGCATGATACAAAACGGCATCCATGGCTTTCATGTGGAGTTGGCAACAAACGAAGATGTTGAGGCCTTTGGGGTGGATTGGGAGTCCCTTGAGGATGGCGAACTTGTGATGCACCACAACGAGCACAACCACGACACGACACAGACTCTTGACGCTCACTACAACCCCTTCCGCAGCAACCAACCAACCCATTTGTCTCACATCGAGGTTGAAGAGCCATGCGTCCCTTTTAACGATCAGGATTTTGCAGTGTTTGAAGATGCGATGAGTCGCGTGCCGTACTTGCATTCAAGGAACATGGATGGTAAACGTTTATTGTGGATCTCGGCATTAGATACATGTCGACGTATTTTTGATGGCAACTGAGCTATTAAACATCTAAAGCTATAATAAATGCTACTTGGAGGGAGCGAAGCAAGGGCTGCAGTGTAAAATGCAATGGAAAACAGAAAACAGAGCACAGAATAAAGCTGTAAATCATGGGCAGAAGCGGTTTTGCATCATGGAGGGTGGGATTAGAGCTGAGAAAAGCTTTCCTGACCCCCAAAGTCAACTATATGAGGATCGATCAGCCTGTCAAACTCAGTGATTGCAGAATCATCATCCGGAATTGTTTGGCAAAGCAATGCGTGGAGTGATGTTGTATATAAGACGTGGGTGTCGGAAGAGCAAGTGTGCCAAGAAAACATGAGAATTTGCCGTTTGTACTGCAGAAAAACGGGTTGATCACAGGGTATAGAAGGAGTTAGAGCTGAGTCCTTACAGGGTGTTCGCACAGGCTTTCTGCGGAAGGGGCTTCGGCGCCCTCTGCTATTGCTGCATCGCGAGGCTGAACGTGGTTTGAAGGTGTTGCCAAAGCTGCCCCGGCATGTGCAGGAGGAGTCCCAGCTGGCGTCACAGCTGGTGTGATAGACATGAGCGGCACCTGAGGGTTTGCTGGTAGACTAGGCATTTCATCAATCCTTACAAATCGAACCTGTTGGCTCTGTGTTTGTCACGAGGAAAACGATGCAGTAAGAAAATTCTTACTGTTGGGCAAGGTGCTGAAGAAGAAGACTCCAGGACCTCGCTACCAGTAGCCAGAGATAGAAAACACCGGACGCGGTAGGTTGGAGAGTTTTCCGGAATGTCAGAACCCAAGGCGCTATCAGCGCCAGGGACCTCGGAATCCATAGCAACGTCTGCCCCAACAGGCTCAGCGTCCATCGCGACGTCTGTGCTGACAGCCTCCAAATCCATAGCATTCTCTGCACTACCAGTGTCGGGGTTTGCTGAGTTCTCTGCGCCAGCGTTGCAATTGGTACCGTTGGTGGTGCTGACAGCGCTGTTTACTTGCATTGATCGGCTGATGCGGCCTCGGCCACGTAAGTAACGTGTGAGCCACATGTTGAACAACACTTCGATCCCTTGAAATTCCGGCTTCTCGGTGAAAAAAAGACGGTTCAAGACTTGGTCTGGAGACGTCACTATGCATTCATAGAAGGCTTTGAAGAGGTGTTTCGGCTGATTGCCAAATGACTGAGCAAACAGCCATCTGTCAGCTTGGCGTTATAGGCCAGTTTGGGAGCATACCTCGAATAGAGTAAGGCTTGGCAAGATCTTGAGGTTGAAGCCCTGAGAAAAGGCTTCGACTTCACTGGAGAACTCTCTCGCACGTGAGACTCCCAAAAGAGCACCTGCATAGATGTCCATAGTGATGTTATCTCGCCATTGAGGAGTTGCATCATCAAGCTCCCTTGCCTGTTTATCGCATAAGGACAGAGCGTGGGCATAGCAAAGCTTGACTTACCGTCACACAGGAGTAGAGGGACAGTATTTGAGAATGAGACGACGTTGGGCTGGCGTTGATGGGGTCAGAAGGGTTGCAAGGCCAGGCTTCCAGTTGTGATCCCAGTTCCGGATCCACCACCTTGGCAAAGCCAATGTCCATCAGTGCTGGAAATCCACAGACCGTGCGAACAAGCCAGAAAGGAGCAATAGGATGGGGAGCGCGTGCTGTCCAGGCTAAATTCACAGCGCATAGGGTGCCGACTATTCTGGCTTGAAGAAGGCGACTTGGTGATGGGAAGTTGTCTGGTCCGACCGCCCAGCTGACCATGCCTCGAAAGCCTACATGCCTCCAGCGGCCAGGATCATTTGTCGTAACCATTTTGAGAGCTGTGTCCAGGACCATTCTTTCCACACCTTCCCCTATCCCTCGGCCGCTGACAGCAGTTAGCCTCGTGTGTGCAAAAACGATTTGAACAACGTACATGGAGAAGTAGCGCTTGCCGCTGATGAGGTTGTTGAAGACAAAAGTTTGGACCTTGGGATGAAGATCACGATTTCCCGAGTAGTGACGACTGAGCTGATCGACCAGAGCCTGTGCAGCTTCTTCAAGCGTGGCCGCATTGATGTGAAGGCAGACTTCTCTGGGAACTGGCCGGGCTTCGTTGACGTTGGACAGCCATGCGTCTACACTGGTCCATACTGCAGAAGAAACACTGTTTTGCCTGGGGGCGGTCTGTCTATGGAGTTCATGGCGGCATGGACGTGCTTGGGGAGTTGGGCTGGTTGGTCTTATAAGCGGAGGAAACCCTGGAGTGAGGGACGCCTGGACTGAAGACAGAGCAGGGGTGGGGACAGGGAATTCAGCTAGAAGCTCCTCAACAGTCAGGAATCGATCAGCATCCTGAGAGAGATTTCAGTGCAAAGTGCGCAATCAGATAGCAGGGCATACCTCATCTGGTTGCATTGGTGAATTCTCTGATCCGTTACCGTCGAGGTCAGGGCTTGGGCAGTTGCTGTGACAAAACAGGAGGTCTGCGTTGGATGACTCGTGCAATTGTGCAGTGTAAAATTGATCCATGACACGCTCCGCAAAGCAGGAGTGTATTTCGTCATCATTATCTGAACCTGGGAAGGGTCCGTTGACACGGAAGCGTGCACCTGCCAGGCTGTTGTCAGAGATACGCTCTCATATATATATGCATGTAAAACTTTGACCAACCGAAGATAAGCAGAGGGTCATTTGAGTTGGGAAATTGGAGATCAGATTGACGAACTCTTTTTAGACGTTGAAGCGTCATGCCAGTGGATATCACATCCGACGCGGCGAGTTTCCGCACGCCGTCTTGGTGGTATCCTGGTTTCAACAGCACAAATGGAGTCTCTGAAAAGTCTTCGACAGGAGTGTTGAAATCGAAGTCTCCTATTCGGAGACGATGTTGCTGAACATGCAGACTAAGCTGGGTGTAGATTTGTCCCCAAATCTGGGCGTTCTCGTCGCTCTCGTTGATGACAATCACAAAGGCAAGGTGGAAGTGCTGGAGTTGTTTGGCCTGCTTTTCCCATTTTGTTGTGAAAATGGTAAGGGGGGGGCGATGATCCTTGTGTGGGTCGTTAGCATCAAACGTCGTACACCCCTTCAGCTAGATCGGCATTGATCAGTGGGATCTTCAAACAAAAAATCTAGATGTCTCACAGTATACGGGAACAGGATGATTTGGAAGCTGTGGCAGGTGCTATCAAGTTGCGGTACTCCCCGCGGAGATGATGAAGACGCAGATGCCCTTCTGAATGGAAAAGAACATCGGCTGGACGTTGAACGTCGTGAGGTACTGCTGCAAGAGCCAATGGCTGAAGAGTTAAATGCTGAGCTTGTGCTGCTGGTCACAGCTTGTCGCCCATGCTGGAGTCGGCGATCATTAACTGTTCCATGAACTGGTGGCTGGGGTGGCTGCCACGGCTCTGCCATGGAAGAGTAAAATAGCGTGGGGGAGGGGGGTAGAACAGGTGTTGCTGGGAGTGACGTTGCACCTATGGCATGGCCCAAGTGGACCAAGTGGGCGTTAGGAGCAATAACTGGGAGTGTCCCATTCATTGCTGGAGAGTTTGGCAATGCCCCAGCTGTGGATATAGAGACTGGCAGCAGTGTCGTCACTGTCTGGGGTGTAGACGGTGTGCTGGTGAATTGTGTGGTTAGGTAGAGCACAATCATCAGTCATAGGTGGATTTACCTTGAGCTGGAAAGTAGCTCATGGGCAACATAAGAACCTTCACATTGAGCGCATGGTGTCGCGCTGTCGTAGACAACAGTCGGCTAAATCGCGCAATCAGTGGATGTCTGATCAATAAAAAATAAAATCTCACTGATCGATAGCCTCTACAACGTCCGGGAATCCCTCCTCTCGGGGGTGGAATTAAACAATGCAACTTGGCGCGGTGGCCGCAGTAGCAGGAGGTGATGTTTTGCTGTTCAAAAAGAAGATTAGCCTGGGACAAACAGTGCAACAAAAACAAAAACTCACTGGGTTTGCCGCATACCCAGCGCAAAAACAGGGATCTGTGCATCGACCTCGCTCATGCACAAATTCCATGATTACACTAACGAACACTAGGAGTTTTTTATGGTAAGGATATCTGGGAGGGTGGCAATTGGAAGTAGAAATACAGAGAAAGGAAAAGGTTGGGGAGAGAACAGAGGCAACCCAAAGAGCGGGGAGGTTATTGTCTGGTTTATATATTCTACCAGCAACGAAAAAATGCAGAAAATGTAGAAAAGAAGCTCTTTCTATTGACAGACGCCAAACAAAGAAGCTCCGCCTGGATAAAAACTGAAACAACACCACACAGGCTCCTTGTGGCATAAGGGACGTGCATGGTGCAGGCAAACGACGTGCAGCGCACTCGAACACAGTACACAGCACTGTATCTTTTGAAGAAGTGATAGGGGATATGTAACAAAAGTGGCGAAATGACGAATATTGACATTGGAATGGATCTGAGATGTGATAGAAAGAAGCATGATGAGCGGTCCAAAGTGGGTCAAGCCCTCTTCTTTGGCAACTGGAAAACCCCTTTGAGTGGAGCGCGTCATTTGTGGTGCGAGGGACTGTCATGATTAAATGATTTTGGGCACTTCGAATGTCGGGAATGAGAAGCCGCAGATCAATCTGGTCGCAGCAATCATTATTATGTACTCGTGCAGACATGGACGTGGGTGTGGATGTTGACATGGACGTGGGAGGAGATGGAGTTGGAGTTAGTCGTGGGCCTGGATGTGGACATGGATGACAGGAAGGCAGAGGACGCAAATCAGGCCCAAACGTCTGTGTGGAATAACACATTATCTTTGCATCGAGAATTTCTGACAATCGGTGGGGCGACAATGGTGGAGTCTACCCATAGGCCCAGTGAAGGCGATGGTGAGCATGGAAACGGTTGGCAGACAGTCCAGACGCCATGGGAGCTTATGATTTTTGAGGAGTCACCAATTCGAGGCAGCGTGACGGTTGGGAGTGATGCGCAGCATTGTAAATGACGAGCAGAGGGTCTGCTAGTGAGCTGGCATGGGGAAGCTCATCTGATAGAAGAGCCCTGGGGTTACAGAGCAGCGCACAGGCAATGGCGATACGTTCTGAGAGGAATGGTGTAAGTACAAGCTGAAGTGCAAAGGGCTAGATTTCAAACACTCATGTTTTTGACCACCTGATAACTGAGATCCTTTACCCCCAACTTCTGTATCAAAGCCTCTGTTGGAGTGTGGTAAATATGAAGCTTCACACCGCGTAGAATAGAGGAAACAAGACAAACTGAGGTCGGCCCTGAATGAATTCTAAGAGGCATTGCAGCAAGCATCTCCAATTTCTTCTTGTGTCGCCTCAGTCACAGACTTGATCGCTCCGAGCAAGATGTTGAAATGGATGGTGCCTGCATAGAGCGTAAGTTCCTGAGAGACGAGAGCAATTTGCTTCCAGCATGGTTACCTGAACCAGAAGACGAAGGTCACTGCTGTGCTTCTGCATACAGTTCTGGGCTGGTTCGAGTGTCCAAGCGAGTTGCCCAGTCAAGCCCATCCAAGACCGTCCAAGTGATTTGTGATCCTAGCGATGGGAGGCGTCAGCAACAAAATGATGAAAATGGGCTCATTGACTTACTACATGATGTGGACAGGATAATCTCTAGTTTAGGAGCAGTTCGATGTCCCATTGTTGTTTGTCGTTCTCCGTTACGATTTTCTCTGCAGGTCAAGAATAGTCCTTTTCCTCTAATGTCTGGTGTCCACCTTGACCCAGCCGTCAGGATCCTTGGGCTTCAGTTCCCAAGGTATCACGCCAGCATCTCATCTGAGGCAGTTTTGGGCTGGGAGTACAGGCTGGAAGTAGAGGCATTGGAGGGGTTTGGGCAAGAGTTGTTGTTGGTGTTTGTGTGAATCAACCAAGTTCTCCCACGCTTCCTCGCTTCCGTGCATCAACAATGTCAACAAGGATTCTTTGCCCAAGAAGAGCCACCCTGGCAACAAACCCATTAAGTACCATAGTCCCTGAGAACCCTGATGCTGACAGCTCCATTTCAGAGTCAATCCTCACGGATGATGAAGGCCACTCGGCCACGCCTGTTCAACCCCACCAGGAAGAGCAGGCGCGGGGTCGGGCGAAGAGAATTGATGACGAGTCCCAAGGGGCAGAAGCAATTCTGCCAGCCAGGGACTCGAGGATCATTCGGAAGTCAAGCAGTCTCGATTCTGGCCGAACCCCACTTTCCGTTCTGCGACAGGGAGAAATCCCTGCTTGTGTTTCTGAGCCATTCCCCAAGCAATCGGGGGTGGCTGGCTTGGCAGAGCTTGATCTCTCACTGCAGGCTGCTATGCATGCCGATGACAATAGTCAACCCCGTCAGGGAGATTCTCGGTCGATTGAGACCCCTGATTCCGTTGGAGAAGGACCCTCCAAGGGAAAAGGCATAAACCCCCGTAACTGGGGAAATATAGATATACCAGAGGCAGAATTGGATGTAGACATGCAGCGAGCTGCGCTTAATTCAATTACCACTGGCAAACAAACAGAATCGGGTGTTGGAAACAATGTTACCCATGAGTTGGAACAGTTCAGAAAAGAATGGGCTAAGGAAAAGAAAAAGCAACGCGACCTCGAAAAAGAGATCGCACAATTAAAGAAACAAATCATTGAGGCCGCAGAAGCCAGGAGTACACCACAGTCCAGTAGAACGGACTCGGCTTTCCCAAGCAAAGGTTTGAGACAGGGAGATAGTATCAACCCAGCCATCTCAAACAATTACACCAACGAAATTCGAAGGATTTCAGATAAGACCCACAGTAAGGGTGATGACCCCACCCTTGGTGACGAAACGCTGCCAAGACAACAGGTCCCAGCTACTAGCGCATTGGGGAAAGCATTTGCCACGCTCGAAACCAACAAGAAGTCACGAGGAGGTGATTCGGGTGGCGATTCTTTAGAATCATCCGACTCCTCTGATGACTTGAGTGGAGGCAACAACGACTCTAAAGAAGAGCGTCGAAAGCGCTGCAAAAAGGAGGTGAAACGAAGAAAGAGGAAGGCACTTAAAAAACTCCTCTTGAAACCAGTCGCGCCTGATAAATTTGACGGCAACGCCGACTCCAATATGTTCCATAAATTTATGACGCAGAGTGTAGACTATGTCACAGATGGCCAGGTGCCAGAGAATCGTCAAGTCTCATTCATCGCACACTACCTGACTGGGAAGGCTTACACCTTCTACATTCGAGTGGTGTCCTACTCTCTCAAGGAATACAATGTAGAGAAGTTCTTCACAGAACTATTCAATTATTGTTTCCTGATGGATTATCAGGAGCGTCAACGTATCAAACTGGACAGATGTACCCAGGGCGGTCGAAATATCAAGGAATACGCAGCCGAATTGAGCGAGCTATTCTTGGTTGTTGGTTTCAACAACCCTAAGGAAAGGCTTCATAAGCTCTGGACTGGGCTACGTGTAGGAACACAGAAAGCGCTATGGAGGGATAAACTCACACCTGGCTCAGCGAGCTGGGATGAGGTCATCCGCGCCACGGAGTTTGTTGAACGCGCTGAGCACGTCGAAAGACGTATTGAGGGCAATGGCAATCGTCGCAATGAGTCTAATAACTCAGGGACCCAAGGACGGAATGGATCTAGTTATCCTAACCGAAATAGGGACTCCAGGGCTCACGAAAATAAGGATACAACGAGCAATCGTCAGAACAAACCGTCGGAAACCAGAGATCAAGGGCACTCAGGCAAGACAAACGCTGAGGGTTCGAGATTTAATAGGCGACCTGAGAAAACGGAAGGAACCCCACTCACCGAAAAGGAGCGGGATGAATTGTGAGCCGCTAACAAATGCTTCCGATGCAAGGAAGTGGGACACATGTCGCGTCATTGTCCTAAGGGCAACGTCATGACAGGCTCCAATCACAAACCGCCTGGAATGGGATTGGGAGGAGTTCAGTTGTTACTCGAAAACCACGAGGAATTGAGGGAACTGGCTGAATCTACGGAAGGTGTGACGGAACACGGTTCCGATGCTCTTGATCCCAAAGCCGGGGAAGGAGGGCGAGCCGCCTAAGCTACGAACGGTATTTGTCCTTCGTGAAAGGAATAAAAACACCCATAAACTTACCGCGCCCTTGCCAGATACCGAAGGAATTCTTCGACGAGTTGCCCGGGGAAAATACCAGTCAACGTTGGATGGCCAGGATGCGTATGAGCAAATTAGGATTGTGGAGGAGGACGTGGAGAAGTCGGGGGTAACAACCCCCGACGGGAACATCGTCAGTCTCGTAATTCAGCAGGGAGATTGTAACACCCCTAGCACGTACCAGACTCTTATGAATTATCTCTTCGCGCCGTACATCGGCTGTTGGATGGACGTCTACTTAGACAATTTGATTATATACTCAGAAACACTGAAGGATCATATCAAACATGTTACGACGGTGATGGACATCTTGAAGCGTGAAAGACTATATTTGGGTGAGAAAAAATGCCATTTGTTGCGATCTGAGTTGTTGATACTGGGTCACGTCATTAATGACTCTGGCATCAAGATGGATCCGGAATAAGATAGACGCTTTGGAACGTTGGAAGACGCCAACGAACAGGGACCTCTTGCGAGGGTTCCTGGGGTCGGCTGGCTGCTTGGCGGATGACATTGACAGAGTCTGTATACCTATGGGGGTGCTACACACGTTAACTGGGGACATGGTGCTGTTTCGTTGGAATGACACTCACCAGCGGGCCTTTGACGAAGTAAAGTCTCTGGCAGTCAAGTGCAAAGATCACTCGAGGACACCCCTCCGTTACGGCAAAGATGCGCCTCCCATCAACGTAGTCACTGACGGTTGCGCCATGGAGATCGCAGGTATCGTGAGCCAAGGCAAGGACTGGAAAACGGCGCACGTTACAGCGTTCTACTCTGCGAAACTCAACTCCGCCCAGCAAAACTATCCAGTTCACGAGGTTGAGTTCCTGGTGGGCGTGGAAACGATGCTGAGACACCACAATATACTGCAGGGTGTCAGCTTCCGTTGGTTCACAGACCACAAGGGGTTGATTCACTTACTGAACCAGAAGGACCTGTCAGGACGACAGGCCAGATGGTTGGAAAAGTTGGGGAGCTTTGACTTCACGGCGACCTATGTGCCAGGGGCCGAGAACATACTCTCCGATGCACTGTCGCGGATCTACTCGAACGATGCTCCTGGGACAGTTCGCGGTTAGTGAGTACACTATGCACGACGATACCATATCAAACAGACATACCACGCGCGAGATCACACGACCGCTCTTGGTGGGTGCTGAGATCGCTGGGTTGGAAATGGTCCTGCGGACGAGGACAGCCAAAGCGGCAACGCCAGTGGTTGCAAGGGTGTTGGCCACAAAGGTGGCTGGCACATCGAAAGTACCTCTGCCAGTGGCAGAGGAGGAGTCATCAAAGGACTTTGCAAAGAGAATGGCAAGTAAATTCGTCCTGAAAGGACCTAGAGGACAAATGGAGGGTGAGGGTAAGGAGAATTCAACCCAAATCCCGGACACCGGTTTCCTGTGCTGTCTCAAAAGTTGATACAAGTACACAAACCGAGAACCAACCCTCTCACGAGGATGACTTCTGGTCTGACATAGAGATCCCCCTGCCATCTCAGGCAGTGCTCACAACACCACAAGGTGTAGATATAATGAAGGAAATAAAGGGAAGGTTTGAAGAAGACAGGTTCTTCGAAACCATCCTAGAGAAACCCAAAGAATACCAAAACTTTGAGCTAGAGGACAAGTTGCTCTACCGAAAAACTGATGACGTTAATAGGGTACTTTGTATTCCCAACGTGTCAGTTCAGGGTCAATCCGCCAGGGGAATAATCCTAGAAGAGGCTCACACCTGGCTTGCTCACTTGGGAGCCAGGAAAACACTAGCCTACCTCGAGGACCATGTCTGGTGGAAGGAGATGGTTCACGACGCGGAAGCGTTCTGCAACTCCTGTACAACGTGCAAACGCAGTAAACCGAACAATCACAAACCCTATGGGCTTTTGCATCCGTTGAAGGTTCTGGAGCAACCCTGGGAAGCGATCGGAATTGATTTCGTCGGACTGCTGCCCGAGTCCAAAAATAGGGACGCATCGTTTGACTCGATCACCGTGGTTATTGACTTATTCACGGCCATGGTTCATTTGGTACCCAGCCGTACCACCTACACCGCTTGCAATGTCGCAGAACTCGTATTCGCCGCAAACCGGAAACGGGTAGCTGTGAAATTCAGCGAAGGAGACTTGGTTTATATTTCAAGTAAGAACATCAGGTTCCCAAAGGGATTGGCAAAGAAGCTAATCCCGAAGTTTATCAGACCATACAAGGTCGCCACGCACTTCGGTAATGAGTCCTACCAAGTGGAGCTGCCGTCGGAACTGAAGAGGCAAGGGGTACACGATGTGTTCCACGCCTCGCTACTCCGAATACACGTCCCAAACGATGATCGACTTTTCCCGGGGTGTGCCGAGGCGCAACTTGGCAAGGTTGAGAACCACTGGGGAAAGTTTGATACACAGTGGGCAGCACATTTACTTGCAACGTACTTGAGTTGATAATGCTTGCTTTTCGTGTTTTTGTTTCTTGACTCATATTTCTTGCCACGCTTTTCTCTCGTTGACCTGGGTCACTTTTCCCAACACAACCAATTATTTGGACAGTTTTTTTAACCTATAATCATAAGTATTGACCCAGAATCACTATAGCAACGATCCAGGAGACTCCGCCCAAGGTAAACCAAAGGAAACATATCAACACGCTCATCTCCGTGAGCTTGAACTCCTTTGCTATAGCACACGTCAGCATCTTTTCATCCTTTGCAATGATCACCCAAGTGTCAGGACTCGTCTTTTTCCTTTTC
>CEMH01201326.1:8792-21943 GCA_001179725.1 Macrocystidia cucumis | reverse complement strand
GGTGCTGGATCTGGATGACGCCTACCTTAGGGATATCGGCGGCTGACACTGGCTTGCTACGACAGAGACATGATTGCGGACCAACCTAATGAGTTTGGCGGTGGCCTCGAAAGGATAAAAAGCTGGTCGAGATTTCGGCCTTCCCGATAGCTCCGATCTCATTCCTTCTACTTATCCTCAGATAGAAAGAGAGGGCGAGAACATATTTAAGCGGCGACAAGAGTAAATGGGTCGACGTTCGAAAACGACATATGCTGAGTGCCAGTTTGTATAAGTAGCGGCAAGCATCAGGAGCTGGAGATACAAACCTGAACGACTCCCACTTTCGCATGTAGCTTCTTAAGGGAGGGGATAAGCTCCGGAGGCAGATTCTCATCATCTTGATAGGGCATCGACTGAAACGTCGCCAGAGCAGTAAGTAGAGCATTTTTGTCTTCAGGTATCAGGCCGGCCGCCAGCTTGCGTTGCTTGGTCGATGCTTGGGAGCCGATGGACAAATGGGTTTCGGACGCGATGGACGTCAACGCATTGCCTCAGGCCTTGTTTGTATGTCTTTATTCATCTTTTTGGACTCTTTCGCCGCTACATGCCCACCGCTGGATCCAATCTATCCTCGAAAGCAATAAAGCTCCGTATCAAGGAGATCAAAAAACAAAGGCAGACTCTGCTTGTCGAACTGGAGGAACTAGAAAAAGAAGTAGAAAACCGACAGTACTGTTCCGTCAACGCTCGCAACGATGCAAACCTTTCAAGTGTTCCCAGTGTTATCCTTCTTCATATCCTCCAGCTAGCACAAACAGGAAGCTCGGGATACTCGGTCCCATTTGAATTTCAGGCCATACATGTCTGCTCAAGGTGGCGCCACCTCGTTTTAGGAACACCGTTGCTGTGGTCCAACATCAAGCTACGCTCAAGGAATGCTGTACGCCCTGCTCCCAGTGGGTCTTCAAACCAACATGAGCGTACGAAGGCGTGGTGGAAAGATACAGCAGTATTACAACTATACAAAGCACGATTTGGAAACGTTTGCGGGTTGGATGTGGTGTTGGACTTTGAGGGATGGGAGGATTACTTCCGAATCCTAACCCCATACGCCCCACGTTTTCGCAGTCTCCACCTATCTTCACCCTCCCACCAACCTTCTCCTGATATACATCAACTTCTACGCTACTTTTGCGCACCCTTGCTCGAATATCTACGAGTCGATTGCCCACCAGCGCAGTGCCAATTCAGCGTTGTGCCAAACCCACCCTACATCTTCCTCCAAGGTGCCCCAGCGCTTTCCATTGTAGACCTGACCTGTGGCGTAGGTCAATGCTGGCTTCCGCCTCTTCAAACCGTGACGACCATTTCTTTGCGTTCAACCACAGAGATTATAGCCCTTGATGTGCACCTCCGCGACGCGCTTGCTTCCATGCCAAATCTGATCAACCTTTCACTCGAACTTCTATCCCTCTCTAAAAACGAGCCAGATTTGAGCTTTTACAGAAGTCCTCGATCCTCACTTTCCCTGATTGCTGCCCCCGTGCAATGGCTCCGCCTTTCCTCTCCTTCCGTCATACCCTGGTTGAGGAAAAACGTCAACTTCCCCCATCTCAAAACGGTCGAGTTGTACAAGATGGATCCAGGGGATATTCTCATACCCACAGATGCTTCCCACTGGAAGCCGTTTGGGTTCGTCGAGAAACTCGTCATCCGGGATTGTTCCTCCTTCGGGATCGTCAAATACAATATCGTCCTCACGTTTCCACTTATCACCACACTTGTCCTTGATGAGCAGCTATTTGACCACACGTCCAAAATCGCTGCAGATACAACAGACAGACAAAGCAGAGCGGCAGGTCCCAGACCTTATTCTGCTCGAGTCCAAACAGCGGTGAGGCGCTTCCGTGATGGAGAAGGGTATTGCCCTCAGCTTATGGACCTCACACCCACTGTCAAATTCCCGAGATATGACGAGTCACCGAAGTCATGGCCATTTCTGGCGAACTTGATTTTGATGAATGTGGAGTTTTTGGGTCATCAAAGGAGCAGGGATGACTTTTCGTGCGCGATGGAGACTGAGGGGGTACCAGAGCCGCCTCGAGATACTGAATATGTGGTGGTGGTTCCGGTAGGTACAAAGGCGAAGTATCGTAGGCAATGGACGAGCTTCCGTGCAGCGTTTCCCGACTCGGTGATTGTTGAGCGGAGGAATCTTGATGTTATAGGGAAGAGGGAATGGGATTAGCTATAGCATATGCCACCGATTTCCACCGATTTTGTTTTCTTGCGACCTGAGAGGCTGGCAATCAAGTTGTAGTCAAGTGATAACCAGAGACGAAGGGGGCCCCTGAGTCAAATGAGAGCTATGAAATTTATTGAGACCCTGAATGCTTCTTTCACCAACCACCACCTCTTGGCACCCATGCAGACCTCATCGATATCACTTCTTTCAACGAACGCGCTCAAAGAACGTATAGAGGCTGTTACCGCGCGTAAAGAATCCATCCTAGTCGAATTAGGAGCTCTTGAAGCCGAGTATCACTGTCGCCTCAACCGTGCCACGAGAATCTCAAAGCTCTCTGCAGACATACTCCTTTATATCTTCAAATTAGCCCAAACCTGTAGCGATGGAGATTCAGTGCCCATTGAGCTCCGCACATCTCAGGTGTGCTCAACGTGGCGTCGTTTGACTCTCAACAACCCCGTCCTCTGGTCCAGAATTCGCCTTCGCGCCAAGTCAACTGCTCCCGAGCTCAAGATGTTATGCGTATGCAACAGTAATAGCAAAACTCGTACATGGTGGAACAACTTGAAAATATTGGAACTGTACGCGACGCGTTTTGGGGACGTGAGTCGGTTGGATGTGGCATTGGAGTTTGATGGGTGGGAGGACTTTTTCAGATTTTTGGCCCCTTTCTCCTCACGCTTTAAGCGTCTTTCTCTGCTCTCTACCTCCCGCGTACCTCCAGCTGATATCCTCCAGCTGATATCCTGTCTCGATGCGCCGCTGCTGGAATATTTACGCGTCGATTTCCCACCAATGGATTCCCCAGATCTTATTTCGCCTAATGCCCCAAGCATCTTCAGGAAGGGTGCACCCGCCCTTTCTATTGCCAAGCTACGCTGCGGGATGGGCCAATTTTGGTACCCACCGCTACAGGCCATCACCACACTGTCCCTTCACTCGAGCAAAGAAATCGTACCCGACTTACACCTTCGCAACATCCTCGCCTGTATTCCCAACCTGGTCAACCTTGCCCTGAATCTTCACTCGCTTTCAGCAATCAACCCCGTCTCAAACTTTATTGGTGGAGGCCGTGCCTCTGCGCCTCTCGCTGTTCCGTCCGTACGCTGGCTTCGCCTCTCTACACCATTCGTTATGCCCTGGTTGAGGCGCAACATCACCTTCCCCAACATTGAGACGGTCGAGCTGTACAATATGCGCTTGTGCGACGTCCCACCTTTTCAATCTGAGGCGCCGTTCGATATGTTCGCCTTTGTTCGAACACTTATCATCCGGGATTGCATCCAGTACGGACCTATCAAGCTTAACCTCGCCTCTGCGTTTGCCCGCATCCAGATCTTGGTCATTGATGACAAGATGAGGGAAGCCGGGGTCAAAACCGATAAGGAGCTCGACGACAACGACGACGTGAAGAAAGAGGAAACGAACTCGGCGTCTATTCTTGACTTCAGCCACAGATCATCATATTCTTACGAGCCTGTACCATGGCGATACCTTCAATTTTTTGCTTTGATGGACGCAGAATGTTTGGAACAGTCAAGAATTCGAGATGAACTTATTCGCGGACTGGATCGGCAAGAAGATTCGGGGGGTCGATTGAGTTTGCGGAGGGTGTTCGTACCGAAGGGTACGAAGCCCGAGCTCAGCAAACCTTTCAAGGCGTTGATGTGGGGAAAAAAAGACGTGATTGAAAGCGGGCGCGAGGAGATGGAGTGCGATTGGACGCGCGATTGGGAGTAGGGGTAGGGTTTCATCAAATGTTGGCAGAGAACCTCAATGAATCATCGAGATATGCTCGGAGGCTGACGTTATTCAACTTGAAGTGCTCACCATCATCATGATCGAACTTGTCACCTGCTGTGCGCGGGAATTCTAATGTTAAGTCGTTGGCACTGACGTTGTTGGGGGCTTTGTTCTCGAAGCTGCTTTCACACATGGATCACAAAGACTCCCCGTAAGAACAAACCTCAACAAGGATATCTCATCCAGAGTATTACCTGGACGACAAGCTGGTGGTGTTCTTGGTGAGTGAACGTATCCACAAGCTACCCTGTAATGTCAACAACTGAAGCGTAATGGTGATAACAGGTGGAAAACACAACTTTCAAGGTCCACAGACATTTCTTCATTCAAGATTCAGAAGCATTCGCAACCATGTTCAGCTCTCCACCCCAGAAGGGACAGTCGGGCCAGGGCGGCCACGACGATGACCCAATCATCCTCGCGGGTGTTACTTTGGACGAGTTTACCTGTCTCCTGGATTTCTTCTAGAAAGGGTGTGTACTCGATATTGATGAGTAGTCATTCAATGCTTAGTGAAAGCAGAAAACTACCAGGAGACCCTCCAATCACCTCGGACCGCCTCCTTGACCCCCGCTGGGTCGACCTTCTGTCAATTTCGACCCGATTTACAGTTGATCGTGCACGAAGCTTCGCCATCACGAGCATCTCCAAGATTTTCGAGAAATTTCGAGTTGACCCTGTGCAAAGATCCGCTTTAGGGCTGACTTACGAGGTAAACGAGTGGTTGCTTCCGGCGTTTGTGCAGATTTGCCAGCGCGTCGAGCCTTTGACCGTGGAGGAAGCGGACCGTCTGGGGATAGCGACTACGGTCGCGCTTATGCAGGCCCGGGAGTCATTGTATACCGGGTGTGACAGATGCTTTGGACGAACGTTTAACCCCGAGACACGAAAGTACCGAGCGGCTCGTGTGGACGCGACGGCGGAAGCAATCTTACCTTATGTGAAAAACCTCATTTCTTCTTCGGAAGCTTGAGGATACAACTGGGGAGATGTCGTTATTGAAGGATTTCAAGTGGGTGATTGGAGCTGATTGGAGCTACCGCACTGGATTATTCGAGATTAACCTTCCTTTCCTCGTTTTTGACCGAGACCTGCCGTTCATTCGTTGCTCAATATCACTACGCGAGCGAACCACCGGTGCTCTTCAATGGGACTTCCCGATATATCTGCATGAGCGCGCGACTGGCCCTAGAGCCTGGCAGTCATTATTCAGGACTCAGGGGGCGGTAAAAGTGTTATGCCAAGTTCGTATTCTTGAGCTAGAACATACATACAGGAGAGGCTTGTGATTATCTGTTGCAGCTTCTTAGTGGTCTCATGAGATAGATCCGCGAAACGATACGGTGGCAGAACCTTCACCATAATAATCATTTGAGATGCTCCTCGTTGTGTTTCCCCCAATCTCACTCCAAACCTCTGGGTGGATATTTCACAACACGCCTTAGGGTCCAGAACAGATAACGGTGTGCATTCTAGGAACAAGGTGCGAAGTTTTGACGCACCATGTGGTCTCATCAATTATCAGCTTCATGAGGGTGCCGGCGGAGGAATGATAGATGTACCTAGATTTTGAGCATGTGGCTGGAGGTCGACGGCGTCCAAATACCCACAAAGCGGTTACACTTTGTCTTTCCTTGTCAGTGCAGGGCCGGTAAGTCTGGAGGTCTGATTCACGATTGGTAAAGAGGAACGCACGACGTGGGGTTAGCAAATTCGAAAACGCCGTCAAAATGGACAACGTTGGCGTTGAGTACCAGGCGTCTCGGGTGGTAGGTACCTGGCAATGGCACGACGAAAGTGTCAACAGTTCAGGGGAGGCGGGTGTTGGGGAAAGAAGCACCGCAGTGTTCAAATCCTTGACAGTCGAGAGAGAATTGGTGGGGAAGAGGCCTGGAATTGTGGAGCGGACCTCTTCGCTGCCCTGTCAGGCCTCGCCGTCGCTCTCTTCATGCTCCGAAAGGTCAAATGCCATTTTCATTGTTCTCTTTTGCGGTGACTATCAACTCGTTGAAAGGCATCGTTATTTGATGCAGCAGCAAACAATCTATATGGGATTAGGCAGGTCCGAGATCGCGGGGGAAGATGTCGACTCGGATGTCGGTATCGACAGCAGAGGACAACTACAAGATTTTTGAATGTGTTCGTAGACACGATCGGAGAAGTGATCGCCATCGATCCCCTTTATGCTTATCGACAAATATCCATCCTACGTCCGAGTCTATCCGCACACGGAATGGATGCAAACGGTTATCAGCCCTGGGACCCAATCCGCCAGTTCGTTCAGAAGTTGCTGGCTAGAAACGGTCCGACTTCTTCACTCATGGTACGTTGACGACCTCATGCTGATAAAGTTCCGAGTCGTTAAAACTTCTCGAGCTTGGTGCTGCGGTCTCGTGTTGATACTGGCAATGATCTCCGCATAGATGCCTTGCATTCTGGTGACGTCAGACCCTAGTGAGCGCCCAATTGATATTGACCGAGGCATTGCCGGTGTGTCCACGTTTCATTATCATCATTCGATGTTGGAGTCAATGCTCCCACATCCATGATGTGTAATGACGCCATTCAACCCAATGACAGGGTTGGGCATCGCGCGGCTCATTCAACGACGAGTAGAGTAGACAATGAAACAAAATCAGCAAGGATCACAAGAAGTAGATTGATTTCGATGGACGGAACTTCAGATAAAGCGAAACGGGAAATAGGCGATAGTTTTTAGGATCCGAAGAGACAGATCGAGCTGATAAAATCACGTTCGACAGATGCGAACGAACAAGACAATGGTAAGGTCGGAGGGGGGAAAGGAGCTCGCCTCAAGGGGTTCACTTTCCTACTCAGGAGTGGCCCGGAGAAACAAGGTTAGATAGGTGATTCAATGGCGAGAAAGACGCTTGACACGCACGTCGCTCAGGGCTCCCATTTTTTGCCTGTGCACGCCAACAAGGCCGCGAAAACCGTAATGAAAGAATATCAGCTGCGCGCGACAGAAAACTTGGATAGGTCCAGACTCCTCGAGAACGGATCATATTGGAGCCATATCAGTGGTGCACTGGCTGACTGTCGTTTATGGCCCTTATATACTACGCGCGACATGGGAAGAAACATTGACGAAATGTCGCGACTCGCCGAGGTCTGGTACCTTGTTTGTGCTTACTTGGCGAACATACTCCATTTGGAATGTCAAACCATTTCAGGAAAATCTCAACTCAGAAACGAACTTGCTTTCACCGCGAACGGCTCGGGGGCATTTTCGGTCACCTTGTAACTTTCAACGGCCTAAATGGCGGGCTATATAAACCCCCTGTTTTCGATGCTACAGAACTCATTGCCTTCGATTCACCTGCGTTTTCCGAGCTGCTATCACCCTGATAGTCCTACCCATTGATAATTCATGATTTCTTCATCAAACGAAAACAACTTCGATATTGTTTGCGATGCGATTGACCAAGGTACTTTATCCTTGTCCTCTGTTGAGAGTATGACCGGCTGACCTACACTTTGGGATAGTCAACGTCCTGAAGGGCGCACAACAATACAAAGAGGAAGCAGGGTACCGCGACTACGCAAATGCATGTGATAAAGTGCGAGATTTCTACAGAGAGCAACACGGTATGACCTACTCTCTGCTTCGGATATCCCGCGCCAAATGACAATCCAATGGTGTCTTCTAGCTAAACAAACTGTAGAGTTCAACATCAACGCACGCGTGAAATTCAGAAAAACCGTTCGTGCACAGATGGGTGGGCGTGTTTCTCCACCTCGGACTGTTTTACCGGGTCCAACCTCACCCCCCCCCTTGTAGGCGTCTGGGAAGCTATCGAGAGGCTGAACACCCTTATTGACGATTCTGACCCGGATGTGAGTTGTCTTTCATCTTTCATCATAAATTACTATCGACAGCAACGGATTGACGTTATTCCAGACGAGTTTGTCGCAGATGGAGCATCTCCTCCAGACTGCAGAGGCTATACGTCACGACGGCCATCCAGAGTGGATGCAAGTGGTGGGGTTAGTCCACGATCTTGGTAAATTGATATTTTTGTTTCGGTCGGAGTGCGTTTTCTGTTGTGTTTTCAACCAAAATCTGGGTGCTCACGTCTACTTGTTTGTTTTCGTTGCTTGATAGGGGGCAATGGGACGTTGTTGGAGTAAGTCTGTGCTTCCTTGAATACACCTGGCATAACAACCGAGTCCACTTCCTCATTAGGATACGTTTGGTTAGTGATTTGCCTCTTGTTGTCCTTCCATGGTCTGACACGGACTCCAGTGGTGGGATGCGCCTTCTCCGACAAGAATATCTACCCCGAGACCTTTGCTGCGAACCCAGACTCACTCGATCCAGTATACTCTACCCCATACGGTGTGTATAAACCCCATTGTGGTTTAGAGAATGTGATGCTGTCCTGGGGACACGACGAAGTAAGCTACTTAGCCCCAAGTGTAACATGATAGGACTGACAATCACCCTCGACAGTACCTGTACAATGTACTGAAAGATCAATGTTCGTTACCGGAGGAAGGTCTCGCGATGATCCGATACCATAGTTTCTATCCGTAAGTTCGGTCGCATGCGGACTCGCCAAAGGTTCCATTACAATATTTGCTGTCCAGGTGGCATCGAGAGGGCGCGTATCGGCATCTGACCAACGCATCAGATCAAAAGACCTTGCTGGCGGTGCAGAAGTTCAACCCTTACGACCTCTACAGCAAGAGCGAAATCCCGATGGACACCGAAAGCCTGAAACCTTACTACCTCGGGTTGATCAAGAAGTTCTTCCCTCCAGTTCTTAACTGGTGAGGCTCCGCATGCCTTTCTGGCTCCTCGGCAAGAGTTTGGGACTCCCGGAAGGAAATGATGATCTACTGTTATGGTACCGTAGCAGTGACATCGAAAGTGGCATACCGGAGAGGAAGTACCTGATAACGATGTACACCTATAGATAGATATGTAAGTTATAATACTAATCATAGCGATCGCCAATGAATATGTTTCATGATGAAACGGATGGCAGCATCAGCGGTGGCTCGACGCGCAGCAACCTTGAGGCAAGCACTGGGCAAGAATATAACTTGTTCAAGTCTTTACGTCAATTATGTCTCGGCGAGCCAAACGGTTCGTCGAGATTGACTCTTTGAGGAAATCTTAGTCTTTTTAGGCATAGGCGAATATCAATCATTGTAACATTGTAACAACCCGAGGGGCGACAATGCGGAGTCATGGAATGGCGTCGGCGAGAGAACAGGTACCAACTTCAATCCTTCGGAGCACACTTTGCCTCTCGAATTGACCTTCCGATACTTGCAATGGTTCGCAACAAGTTCTCAGAACCACAGGTTATTAATGAGATACCGTCGAGGTCCTTAAATTGAGAGGGAGATGAGAGGCGGGAAATTGTGGGAGATTTGCCGCGGCGGACGAATCCCCTGAATGAGATTGTGACGACCAAATCTTGGTGGCGAAAAGACGTGCATGATCAATATCTGTGTTACGCGGTGCTCACCTGCGAAACAGTCAATTGGCCGCGCCGATTGATGTTTGCTTCGGAACTTGGTTTCAGACCTGTTTGTTTGGGGAGAGGGGGGTCGCACTTCATTGCAAGGACCAGGAAGACAGTGTATCTAGCGGGCAACACTAAAACCCAACAAGAACCAAACCGACTACTCCAACGGTAAGAGCCACGACACTTTCCAGTGACTTCACGCTCGAGACCGCACCCGAAGATTTCAGCGTACCAACGAGCGGGACTGCCTTGCCGATTGTCTCGTTGATACATTTCAATGCGACAAGATCGACATTCTCAGCTAAACTTTTGCTCTGGTCGTAGCCCACCACCATCAGGACTACGCTGCTCCCTCGGTAATACTGGATAGCCTCCTGTGGCTTTGGTCCACCTTGCTCCGGAGGGGATCCGGAGGAATATTGCGTAATGACACCACTCTTGAGATAGCCAGTGGAGTTGTAACACGTCTTGGGGATAATCTTCGAGAGATAGGTGGTGGTGTCGAGGTCGGCCAAGAGCACGAACGTACTGGATGTCACGTTGACTGCCGCTGATGAGGTGGATGACGCTGCAGAGGTGGTACTTGTCGTTGCCAACGTGACCGTCGTTGAGGTGGTGGTGGTGTTATCGGTGGTAGAGGAGGTGTTGTTGTGCTTGGTGGCAGCAGTGAGGTGGACAAAGACGAGGGAACCACCTGGACGGGTACCATTCTCGGGTTTGGTATACTAGAAAGGTGTTCAGCTATGAAGTATGATTTAGGGGGAAATTGACTGACCTCTTCGCCAGCATAGAGGTAAGCTTCATTTTCGGGAGGGGTCAACCGAGGGAGAGCGTATGTGACAGGATAGAAAACGAAGGGAAGCTTTCGTCCTTGAACGCCTCGAACGGAGTTGGATGGGTCGTCGGGATACCCACTTCCATATATTCTAGTAGGCGTACATCCGTCAGAATCCAGCTTTCATGGAGAAATAGAGAGTTACACGCACTGGTTACCGAGAACGCTTCCCCTACGTCCACCACCCACCTCTCTCCCGACCAGGGTAGCACCTACTGTCGGGCCAGCTTTGGCGGTCTCTGAGGTTCCCTCACCAAAAGGTACGCCCATCAAGCTTTTCCCGTCCCATCTGAATGAAAAGGGCGCTACATCGATGCCGGTAAAGTTCGGCGTGGAGGTGATCACGGAGGGGTCGTTGTAAACGACGGGCTTCTTGTGGCTTTTGTGGCCGCCACCGCCACCGCCTGAGCCACGGCGGGGCACGATAACAGACGCGTCAACACTTCCAGCAGAACTAAGTACGAGGAGAAAAAGGAGAGCAGAGAGGGAAATGAACATAAACTTGGGGGTTCAACATTGAGAACACTGGGTCATTTTATATGTCCACTGATGCCTCGCCCGACAAACTGACAGTCCGACTTGAGCGTAGTGCGTTGAATTGGAGGCGGTCCTGTGGATGTTGAAAACTTGTCCCTGCCCAGAATGCCAAGGCTTTGTCGAGGTTGGCTGGAACTTACACTGCCACCGGGAGGGAATTGGTGACGATGACGCAAGATCCAAACGAGTGGTATGTAGTGGCAGTGCGATGCAGTGCGAGTATACAAGAGTTCAATCGCAATAGGCCCTCTCAAACTTGTCCTGCCTTTCATATTTGGGTCACCCATCCGTTGACAACGACCCAGTCTGAGTCACAAGTCGACTCACGAAGGCTGAGATTTAATCGATGGGTAGATCTCAACGAACCGTCGGGAGGGAGGTTGAGGGGGGATTGAGTGAAAGAGGGTTAAGGGGGCGTTTGCATACGTTGGAAAACACTCGACTAGAAGCCAAGAATATGTTGGGATTTCGTCATTCTTTGGGCCAACTCGAGTGTGAACGGTTACCTACTAAGGGTAAAGTCTGCAACCACGATTCTTGTCTGAAGGGATATTTGTAACAGAGGCATGGCTTTTTATACGAGAAAGAGGAGCGAGGCCTATGAAAATTGATATTTCCATTCTTTGTTATCGTTCTCGGGGGGTTATTTATATGTCATCGCAAGATGCGTTCAAATTCGCTACAGCGCAGACCGTCCTACAATCCTCGAAACGCCTCGTGTGCTCCGTCTGCCTCTTCCTCTTTTTGGTATTTTTCCATTACCAGCAGCAGCAGCTTTCGCTCTGACGACTGCTTTCGTATTTGCCTTAGATTTGGCTGCGGATGTAAAGAACTCGGTACCGGATGCCACGGCATCAATCCCCGCGCAATTCATCGACGCCTCAGAGAGGAAGACACCATTTCTGATCGTGGTGATCACATCAAAACTAAACGATGATTAGAACATGAGAAATTCGAGGGTTTATGGTAGGACGTACTGTCCACCCTCATCGTCGTCGTCGATATCATCGCCATCTGGGATCTCGACTTCGATGTCTTCGAAGAGAGTGTGCACCTCGGCAAAGTCCCACACGACCAAAATAGCTTGAGTGCTCTTCGCGACGAACTTGTTGAAGATTTTAGACACGCAGTCGTCGTCTTCATCCGAGTTGGTCGAGCTATGTATGTTGCATGCAACTGTTAACTTTCTGCGGTAGAGAGAAGGGCAGGAGAGTTACCATGTGGCGTTGATCGGGAGGTTCAACATGTTCGCGATGGGTGTTGCAGTTTGAACCGCTGTGAAGCACTCTCCAGAGTCCGGGTCAGGTTTACATGAGACAATGAGACCGATATTCGAGTTGGCAAAGATCTGCGGATGTAGTGAAGTATCGTCAGAAGGGAATTAATAGGAGACACGATGCTCGAAGCGGCGTGAATGCGTACTGGTGGTATACACTCAGCCGCTCTCTGTTCGCCTACGAGCGTAAGGCCTGTAAGGCCGAGAGAAGGAGTTTCAGCGTTCGTGATGACGAAGAGTGTGTTGTGAAACGCGTTCGTTGGGGAGAGAAGCAGGAGCACAGAAAGCAAGTGGGTTATCCAGGAGGTCAACCACATCTTTCTAAGGATCTGTGAGTGATCCTGCAATTTCTGCAGGTTTATAATGCCCAGAACAGGAGCGCTTTTCCGCGGAAACCCATGATCGTTGAGAGATGGGAATCCTGATTAGTGAAGGAAAGTCGAAAAGAATATTCTCCAGTGGGTTGAACTTTGTAAGAGGCGCCTTTTAGCCACGATCATTGATTTTTCATGGGCAGAATGAGTTTGAGAGAGATGAATACCCATGCGTCGACAAGGAAGGGAACGAAATATTCACTGATGGGCTCTGAGCTTGTGGTATAGAGTCATCAGGTGAGCGAACCCCTGTCGTACGTCCGTCACAAAAAAGACGCCGCAACGGAAGAAGTAAGCGAATGGGCAGGTGCTCATAGTCTCACGGCGCGATCGACCTTCGCGTGTCGTGTTGTGGTCGATTATGGGGTGCAACAACGGTACCGATAGAATGTCCCATTCCGACATTGATCGGATTTAGAGTGGGAGGTGAGAACTGATCGACTCAAACCATCAAGATCGACGAAAGCATGTGGAGTATTTAGGAAGGAACGGAGTTGCTGATGTGACTTGCCGCGGATTTTCAAGCTCATGTTGACGCGTTATTTGGCGTCCGGAAATCGCCGTTCGACGTTCAGGCACCAACCCCCGTTCCTTC
>CEMH01201325.1:0-13450 GCA_001179725.1 Macrocystidia cucumis | reverse complement strand
TGCACCGCCACTGACCCGCCTCGTTGCCTAACATGGTGTTGACGCGTGTACGCCATTTGTGTCGATATCACATGTGGTCATAAGTCGCCAAGACAAGTCAACAATGCGGACTCTCTTTTTGTAGCACTTACCCCATGCCCTCGTGAGGAGCCTCGCTCAGTACCATCGTGACAGGTGTAACACGTTCCGGTCAGTCTTTTCTGCAACAATCAAATCCGTTGCATCATTCAAATGCCAAAAAAGCTTTTTTTTTCTCGGTCAGTTTTACTTCATCTGATCTCTTTCACTTTGGCAGATTGAAGTGAACTGTCTCAAGATATACGGCCTGTGATTGGAGGAGTCAACCACAGCGCCCGTTATCATCCCGTTCCGTCACTGCCACTTTTGTTGATCCGATATCAAACGTCCTAATGGGGATGGTGTGAGTCATGTCACATGACCCATGATCATGGCCTCGTTGAGCCGCGCAGCCTTGCTCGAGACATACATGTAACATCAGGTTTGTTCCAACCTGGGCGAACCTTTTGTTCCGCACTCTAAATATCAACCTCGATCCTCTTCTTCCCTTACTCCTCGCATCCCCGTTTCCTTTATATATCACCTCACATGCTGGCTTCCCCGCTTCCCGCCATACTCCCTATCTCACCACCTCGCAAGCGCACAAGCTCTTTCTCTTGCCCCACTCCTTCCTTCCCTCCGAACCCACGACCAGCCAAGGTGTCTCGTACTACTCCACACGCCAACACTTCCTCAATGAGTTCCCTCCGTCGCACCGAGTCATTCCTCACCCTTCCTATTCAGACATCCGCCTCTGCATCCTCTCAGCCATCGACGAGCTCTTCGGTTCCTTACAATCGATCCCTTCGGTACTATAAGGAGCAACGAGATCGTCGCAAGGCTTTGGCGTCCCGCTCAGCACCAACTCACCCGCAGGAGCACCAGCAACAACAGATTACCTTTCGTACCCAGCTTGAAGTCCAATATTCGAATCCCTCACCTCGGGTCCCACTGCCTCAATTATCCAAAGCGAGAATCAACCCTTCTTTGTTCCCCCCTCGCAGACAAATTCAGCCATCACTTGCATGCCCTTGTCCTTCTCCGCCCGCTGCGTTGCCAGGAACACGTACTACATCCCCACTTTCTCCCCAGCGCTCTACCCTCCCGCCTCGTCCATCGTTTCCGCGCTCAAAGCCCGAGGCTGACCTCTATAAGGCAGCAATTACGGCGCGAATGCGCAGCTCGCCTGAGGGACAGAAGATATTACACATGGGCCCTAGGTTGGCGGTATCCATCATGACGGCAACTAGAGAATTGGAAAAGATCGTTGCCGCCCAGGCGGAGAGGGAGAGGGATCTGGCGATGGTGGTAGACTCCGCTGATGTTGCTCAAACCGCAGTCGAATCTTCGGCGCAGGGGGGAATGGGGAATTCATGGGTGTTTGTACCTGGGGAGGACTGGGAGATGATTGATTGTGGTGCATGATGGAGGGCTCACTTGCCCGGTGTTTAGCGTTTGCGGTTTGTTGTCACCAGTTCAAGCTTTGCGTAACCCCACAACGGCAATTGCAAATTCGCCATCCGAACACGAGACTCTCCTTCCAACACTTCAGCGTCCAGCTCGTATCCTTGACCGGCCTTTGTCATGTTGATTCGTCATGATGGGGCACACTCCATTCTCTCATCCTTTCAGTTCTCAATCTCTTTGCACCCCCTTACGTTGATGTGGCGTTCTGATGCTGATGCTACGCCTCCAACATCTCACCGGACATTTCATGACCGTATTCGTATGACACAGGATTCTTTACCTGAGTTGCTCTGGGTGGGTGTTCCTTCAGTTGGGTGGAGTTCTTTGTTCCAATCCTCCCATCATTCTCTTTGTGCTTCTTAACTTATACATGCCATCTCCGCTGTTGCTGTTGTGATCCCTATACCAACCTGTCTTTATCACGAACTTCGAATTCAATTCCGCAGTAGCTTTTACTTTCCGTTGGCTGTGCTGCGCGTCCAGACGAGTCATACGCATTCATGGATTCATGGCGAGTGCCACCGCAGCAAACACGGCCTTGCCAATTTCCTTAATTAGCACTGCGCTGTTTTCCGCTGCTTTCATGATCACTTACATTACCCGTACTAGTAACTCATTCTCACTCATTCATCAACCTGGCCTCTTACCTGCAATACACATCTGATATTCGGGTCACCTTCTCTTGTTCTACTGAGTCACCGTTTGTTGACCATCGGAGATTGCAAAAAGGTCCATTTCCATACAGAGTCAGCTGTCGTCATATTTGCCCCCAGGTAGTGATTGTTGATAATGAGGAACGACCCTGAAATTCGAACACGGCGCTCACATCCCACAATAAGGCCTGTCAATCGATCACGATGTTTGTTCTTCGATTGTATTCAACACAACGTTGTTTGGCTGCATTTTTCGCGTCCATGGGCGCGTACTAGCGATTGTGTTGGTCGGAAGAGACTAGAAATGTATTTGTTTCTTGTTGGAATTTCTGGTGCTCTGACTTGTTCGCACGTCTTTGTTCCAACGCTTGCAAGTGATCTACTTGAGTATTGTAGAAAAACCACAGGCAACGCCACTTGACCTTTGTTCTCTTTCGAACCGGTGAAAGGAATGTACCTTTATTTCCCCCCCGTCACACATGCACAATGATGCGCCTTCTTTTTCTTTTTCTTTGTCTTTTCCACGTATATCAATCCACTTGTGCGATCCGGAGAACCGACCATGTGTTTATCATCAGGCTTGCAAGGGGAGAGTACAAAAGTGACCATCTGCAAACGAAGAAGTCAGGGAAGACGTCTCTCTGGTTGAAATTGCGGAATTAAGGACAATAAAAAAAGGAAATGTCATCCTAGCGAAACGCGGGGGACGATTCGGTCCTGAACATTTGAAAGGCTACCTTCTGCGGCACGCTAAGCTTTGATTTTGAAAAGACGGGGAATATGTATCGGGACGTTCGATCCCGGGCTGCGTGGGGAGAGAGAGGGAGACAGGAAGGGTAGTTCGAGTCATGTATTGATTAGGACCTGTAACCAAGGCGAACCTTGGTTTACCAAAATTCGGGCAAGGCGGCAATGATGGGGGTGCTGGGAAGTCAAGGTAAAAAACCCAATTCGAAGGAACGAACCGGGGTTTTGTAAATTCTGCCTCGGATCGAGCATTCCGGTGTTACAAGTGCGTTTTTTCGTGAGGGTCATTTGTTGGGCAAGCCTATGAACGCGGACGTCGTGGTGTGAGGTGCGTATCAAGAGTGTTGGAAGTCGGCCAGGCCAACCTGGTTGTGGAAAAATCCCCTGAGCTGGTCAATCTTGCGTAATCGCTCTCACGCACAAGAGCGTCTCATTTCATCCGCGCGACCGCCACACCCAACCACAAAACGTAGAGTCAAGGCATGGCCAGCATCCCAGGCGCAGCTCGCTCAAAATCACTCCGGGCATGTCTTTTGTGCTCCATCATACAGTCTCCCGTGGACTTCAAGAAAAACGGCTGTCCGAATTGTGAAGAGTTGATGCAGGTGCGATTCACTGTGCACCCCCTTCTCAAAACACCTTAGTAACTCTCCCTTTTAGATGAAGGGGAGCGCGGACAGGATAGCCACATGCACAACGACGTACTTTGACGGTGTTATTGCTGTGATTGACCCGGAGAAAAGTTGGGTAGCGAGATGGCAACGAACATGTGAGTGGAATGGTTGGCTAAGTCATCTGGAGAGTTCTGACTCTCCAAACAGCCAAATACGTGAGGGGTGTGTACGCTGTAAGGGTAAAAGGCCGGGTTCCGGAAGATGTGCTTGGGGAGCTGGAAAGCAGGGGTATCAAGTACCGGTCAAGGGAGCAGACAGACCAAGATTAATCGCCCGTGGTCAAGGGCTATGAAAGAGTTGGGATTGGGGCCTCTTAAAAGATAGCCTTTCGGTAATGTACTCGAACTGCGTATAGGGGAGCCGGAGAACCTGTTTACTGCATATTGCCCCAGAATCACCATTCACACACAAACATCGCCATAGACTGGTCCCGTGTTGCTGGTCGTATGCCAATCCATGCCTATGCTCTCATGGCGCTTCTTGACCACGTTGGTGCTCTATGCCGTACACGCAGCGCTGGTGGGCCTCTCGGACCTTGTCTCCACATCGAAGCGACGTCATATGCAGTGTTTTCCACCTTTGCCTCTTAACAACAATCAAAACCGCCGATTCTCCCTTTCCTTTTCATGAGCGTCCTGACCAGCTGACAGCCTCCCACATATATGTGCCCTCGTGCGGAGAAATTAACCTGCTGATTCATGCTCTCCAATGGTCCTTCGGAATCCAAGAATGTGAACATTGCTCGGTTGAATGTGGTCGCTCCCTTGGACATTCTGCTCCTTCACTTTCTCCTGAAACACTCTGGGTAGCATGTGGCACCATGGCACCGCTTCTTTTCAGGCGATATAAAGTGTTGCCATAGCCTAACCTTTTTCCCTTCACTACTGAGACAATGCGTTTTGGATATCCTCTCGCATTTCTCCTCTTTTCACAAGTGTCGACCAACCTTGCTGCGGACCTTAGTGTTCCAAGTGGATGGCGAGTACGTTCGAGCAAACCCCAATCCGATTACGTCGCAACTAAGACTTTGCGCTGTAGGAATTCACGAACAACCGACCTCGTTCTGAGCGCGTGACAATAGCCCAAAACGCCCTCAACACCATCGTTTCTCAACTCAACTCGAGCATCGGGGAATTCAATGGTGACGGTCGAATCTCCTCATCCCAATATGTACATTCTCATTGCGTTTTTCGTAGGCATCGGCTTCTGGCAGTCTGGCAACGTCTACAGCGTGATGGCGCTCCAGGATATTGCTACCACGACAACAACGAATCAAAATGTGGTGGTCAATAACTTGAAACGTGTTTTTGCACTGTACAACGGTTTTGATAAGTTCGGGTCAGTGGATTTGTTGAGTTTCTTTATATAGATGACACAGATCGTTCATCTATGCTCCAGGGTGACTGCTTTTTTTGATACGTCCAGATCGACTCTGATCCTGATTTCGGTTCCTTTCTTCAAAACAAGTTCAACGACGACGCGTTGTAAGCATGAATGTTGTGCTATCACCTTCACCGTGTAAACGATTTGGATAGATGGTGGGCACATTCAGCGTGGTATGCCTTCAAAGCGTACGGAGACCAGCAGCTCCTCAACGACGCCAAATCTACATGGARYTCGGTTTCTCGCTTGTGCGTCTTTGACCCTTAGTAGCAAAAAATTCTTTGTCTGAGAGGGAGGGTTTTGTAGCCAGATCACAGCCGCACAAGCCGCTTCGGGCAGTAACCCACTCAAGTCCTTCCCGTTGGCGCAAACCTGCTTTGGAGGTGAGAAATAGAAATTGAGGTGATAGTGAGAGATTCGCCGCTGATTGTCGTCGCCTTGCTTTATAGTTTCGATGGTGGGAGGGGTGTTCTGGGTGATTTGAAAACCTTGCTACATCGAATTTAGGATGTTGATACAGGCAACAGAGGCCCACCAGCGATGATACAAGCATAAACTCAGTGACGACTGGGTGAGTGTAGAAYATTTGCGCTGCACACGTTGCTYATTCCTTCAYAACCACGGACCGACTYGCCAGGCTGTTCATGACGTGAGTCGCATTGGGAAACTGCTTGTGTAGCTGGTTACCTGACAGATGTCACCCAGCCTTTCGGCATATCTTGCAGAAAATACTGGTGAAACGAAGTATCGAGACGCAGCTCTTGCCAGCGCTAAATGGATACAATCCCTCAACATCAATGCGGACGGCGTGGTTTTGGACACGGTCGACGGAAAGACCTGTGCTCGATCGCCACCTACATGGCTCTTTACTTATAATACGGGTAAATATATTGAAGGGTTGAGCGTTTTAGCAGATGTCACTGGGGATTCGCAATGGAGGACTTTGTACGTCAGCCGATGCCCCCCCTCCCTCTCGCCCTGTGGTCTTTCGCTGATTTGAAGCAGAATGGTGAACATGCTTGCGGTGGCTGTCAAGTATCCGCAATGGGAAGGCAGCAATGGCGTCATAACAGAGGGGTCGAACACAAGCGCGAATGACGATGGTGTTGGGTTCAAAGGCAGGTGTCTCCACGATTTTCCAAGGTTTGGGCTTCGAATGAAACGTTTGGCTCTTGCAGCAATTTATATTCGGGGATTGATGGAAGCGTTCAAGCGCAACGCCCAAAATACTGACCTCAGAATTTTGATCCACAGCTATGTTGATGTGCAGGTCAGTTTTCGACACCCATTCATGAAATTACTTTTCGGACTTATTTTTATGCGCCTGTTTGTGATCGTGCAGTATAATGCCCTTTTGGAGCTCGCACGGAATGGGGACTCGTATTCGGCAAATTGGTTGGGTCCACCGATGGCGTATACGAGTTGGGGACAGCTCGCGGCGTTGGATGTGTTGACGGCAGCTATCAGCGCGAATGATTAAGGTTACTCGTCGAAGTCTGCGTTTGCGTTGGACGAGTCCTACGCGTGAATGACATCTATGAATTCAATCTGCACAATGTTGAGGCTTTTTTCGGATAGGGGTGTGCCCCCTGGGCGAGTCGGTGGGATTCTTGAGAGCGCACCCCTGGCCGCAAGCCACCCTTTCAAACCGCCATTCAACAGAGAGAAAGCGGCGGGTGAAGGTCCATGCTGTCCCAAGCCGCTAACTCGGAGTGGTCGATTTCTGGAACGTGAATCCGGATGTTCTCAACCTCAAACACGAAATGGAATGCTATCGCCTTCCATATGGTGCCTTAGGCTTTGCATCCCATCTTCTCACATACTACACCCTTTTTTGCCTCTGGTTCCACCGCCGACCACTGTCCCCATGTTCCGCATCGAAAGCAGGTTTCTTCGACATAATATTAGCGCTATGCAGCCTTCTCACCACTGTCATTCTGGCTGTACTTACTCTCGTTAGGTGTCGAAACACCTGGCAACACCTGGTCATTGGAGTTTGGAAATTGAGCATGTCCCTTCTGAACGGCGTGACGGCCTCGCATGCTGCCTACGAACTCTACAACGCCTCCCCACCGCCTAACCCATATGAAGACCGTTCCGTCCCGTTTTACCCGCCGGGGCGTCATCATCAAAAATCCTCCGACGCCTCTGACGCGTTTTTCTGGTTTCCAATCTGTACGTTCTCAACAAAACCATTTTATGTTTTCTCACTCACCCAAATCACCTCGACTTCTCCCTACATGACGTATACAATAATAATAAAAACTCACAGACCTTCCCGGGTTATTCGCCGGTTTCGCCGGCCTCATGAACCTCGTCATTCCCCACCTTGCAGACTCTCCCATCCTCAATGCTCTCACCTACACCCTCTTCGACATAGTTGGTCTGGGAGTCGTCGGCTTCATCTGTTACATCCCGTTCATGTTGTGCGATGACTATCCAGACCCCTTGCTCTCGCTATTTACCGCGTTAGCTTACTCCCTCGGGGCGTTCTCAGTTCTATCGGCACTATACTCGGATTGGGTGTTGGGTATATTAGTGTCCAACATCGCGGGTCTGCCTAGTTCTGACAGTTCCGCATTCTATTGGGGGTACTTTGTTGCAAAGCGTTTGGTTATGTTGAGTTGGTAGTATTTTTTTTTCAATCAAATACGCAGGTAGAGAGGGGTGGGGGGGCGCGACATATGTATGGAGTACAGTGCTTACTTACTTCAACGTACACCGATTCTGGTCGGGACTGATTATGTACTCCGGAAAACCCACATTAGAACAAGGGGGTCCGATGTGGGTCCGGACCCGCCTTTGTGTAGGTTGGAGGGGGAATCCCATCAGCGGATGATCGACGATCGGCCCACATCTCTCCGATTGATCGAAAAGTAAAAGCTGCGGAACTTTTTCTCCCTTTCGTTCAAATGCAAGTACAGAACGAAACGATATGAAATTGTTAATTGGACGGGTGAGTGAGTGATTGGGAAAAATATGTATGGATGCGAGGGGGTGCTAACAGAAAACCAAAACGATCCAGTTGAGCAATATGGTTACAACAGTGAACGAAGGGTCCAAATCAGGATGAGGGGGAAGAAAAAGTAGTCCTTTCGTCATGTCAAGGGCGTGAAGAGATGTTCGGGAGCGGTGATGCAGCCAGGACTCTTCGCTTCCTCGGCACAGCAACTCCACATCGGTATTTTCTGAAGAACAGTGTCTGTCTTGCCATCAGGTGTTCGCGAGAGGAATTCGAAGAGCTCTTCACAAAGATGACCTAAGACAAAAAAGGGGGAAAAGATCGATAAGTTTGTGTGGCGTGGCGGGGCAAGGCACCATATTCAAAGAAAAAGGCCTACCATTGTGAAAGGTACACTGCTCGCTTCGTGAACAATTAGATTTGCCGAGGAAGGGGGAGGAGGGGGGTAATGATGAGCGCTGGCCACATGCGACACATTCTCTCGGGATGCCCGTCGAGACCGTTCGAATCCGGGGTTTGGGTCTTGGCGGAGAGTTGAGAGTGATGCGTTTGTGATCGGAAAACAAAAGCCGCGGGGTGTTAGGGGAAGGTGGAACGGAGAGTTCTGCAGCAACAAGGCTTTCGAAATATGGATTGCTGTTCGTCAATCGCGATACGATCTCTCGCAATCGCGAGTTGGAGAGTGCGGCAAGGGATGAACGGATGTTAGAATGATAGCGATGATCAGGAGAAGTGGATGTAGGTGTGCGCAAGGGTTCCGAGTCGTCAGACTCGTCAGACTCGTAGTCGTCAGAGGCGGAGCTGAGTGGGTAAGAGGAGGAAGTCGAGTCATGAGGGTCTCCAGACACTGAGAAAACTGCGTGATGTGGCTTGGAGAGAGCTTTCATGTGGATCTGAGAAGAAGTCGGCATGTTTCTTGGGGACGTTAAGGCGTGAAGTTGGGTGACTTTATAGGAAAAAGTTGTGTGCTCTCAGGAACGCTCTCACAACGAGGGTGAGGCACAACGGAAGGGAGGGGTGGTCTTGCAATGGTGGGTTAACACAACGGATATCGGGATGTCAGCTTCGTGAAGTGGGTTGGGACAACGGGCAGCAGGAGGTCGGTTTCGTGGGGGTGGGTCGATACAACGGAATGGGGAAGGTCAGTTTTGCGAGGGTGGGTTGATACAACGGAAAGAGAGAGGATAACCTCACGAGAGTGGATCGGAGGAGTGGGTGGAGGGAAGTTTATGTCGGGGGAGTGGGTTGGAACAACGGGCGGAGCAAGGAATAGTCTCGCGATGGTGGGTCGTTTACAGCGGGAAAGGGAACGTGAGTTGCAAAGGTGAGCCTGGAGATAACGGAAAAGGAGGGAGTCTCGCAATGGTGTGGGCCAACAACGGGAAGGAAGGTGAATTTGCGAGGTGGGTTTGGGATCACAGAAATGTAGGAGGCTTTGGGGGAGCCACAACGGGGAAGGAGGGTATATAAAGTTACGCGTGCCTGCACTTTTGAGTCCGCGAATGACGAAATGGTCGCATCGAGCCCGGAGCGGATAAGAGCCTGATTCGCCTGCTTTCTCGATCATGTCCGGAAAGGGCAATCATAGAAATGAACGGCATTCACGGATATTCCCGATGATGTAGCTGAACAATAAAGAACGGGGAAAGGTGATTTGGAAGCGGGCGGATCGTCGATAACGGTCTTAATGGTTTTGGAAAGGTCGATGTGGAAAATTAAGCGAAGTAMACATGGAAAGTAAAATGGAGCAGTCCTGTTTAGCGATCTACCCTCCACTGCGTTGATTGACCTTGAATTCAGAGACGTTTGCGTTTCTTGGACGTGCTTGGTGTATGCGAGGCCTTTTCACAGCCTACAGTACTCCCATCTCCATCACAACAGCTCCAAAGAAAGTTTTCCGGATAGGCGGCTCGATTTGCTTTGGTATCCATCGGCCCGTGACAGTCTTCGTCCCAATCCGCAAAACCGTTTTCTTCGTCAAGCTCTAAATCGCCTAAACGTTCGAATATCAATTCCAGACAATCCAAAACAAAGGTAAGGACTAACCAGGATGGTACCGACATTCCCGAGATCTTCTTCGTGTGCCGACGTCGTAGGGCTGTTCGCAGTTTTGGCAGACTTCGAATCGTGCTGCTACTGCTTGCGTTCCCCGAATTGTAGTGACAAATTTTCTCATCAAAAGTTCTTCGCAGGCGGGATTACCTCTCAGCACATCCAGGATGGCTTCCTGCAAGACCGTGGTTGAAGCCGTCATAATGGCGGCTTCGAGCATGGCTCGCGAAGCAGCATTTATTGGAACTGGTGGCGCCCCACTCGACTCATCAGAGTCAGAGTTTTCCGAATCTCCAGAACTATTTCTGCCTTCTTCCTCGTCCTCCTCATCTTCTTCCCCAGAAGACAGTTCTGTCAAATCGATAATTTGACCATCCGGCATTTTTAAGAATTCTGAAAATTGCTGTCTGAATCCAAACAGGACTGTCAAAAGGGAGACAAGAGCGGACCTTTCGTTGACAGAGTTCGACAAGAGGTGTGAGTTTTCAATTTTAAGAATGGGGTTATTTTCAACAAGCTCAGATGCAGGTTCAAACTTTGGGCAACTCCTAAGCGGCAGGCGCGCTTTTCCAGGCCTGAGCGCGATATGGTCACAATGCACATGATCTGTGACAAGCGGACATCCGGGCCGAACTTTCAATGACGTTACTTTCTACTCAAACTACGCCAATACTTTGCTGAACTTTGAACTCTGGATTTCAACCGAGAGTGAGTTCGACGACGACGGGGACGAAATCTGGATGTTGAATTTGCTGTTTGTATCCTAACATTCACTTTTCTCCGCACCACGAACGGGTCGACCTTGTTATTCATTACGTGGACAATCATGTGCAGGGTGTACCTTTTCTCTTCTTATCACCCACATACCCATGTTCGATCAGCTTGACGGGACTTATACCCCCTCTGGACAGCGTAACATCTCAAATCAACTCTGCCGTATCGATCAAAGGAAGACATTATGCGTTAATGAAACTCCCAAGCGGATCTTAACCCCCGTTGCAAACAGAAGTGGGTGGAGTTGATTTCTGATTTTTTTTTACGGCGTTATCACCTCATGACTCTTTTGCTGGAAACTTCTTATAGCATCCAAGAAATTTGGACACGGCCCTGAGTACTTACCTCCCGAGTCCTCTTCTGACTTCCTGCCACCATCATGACCACACCCATTGTCGATGAAGAGACCGCTCTACTCGCAAACACCAAGCGTCGTCAAAATTCCCCAACACCATTACCATGGTTGCAGATTGGCATCGTCTTGCTGCTTCAAGTCTGCGAGCCCATAACGAGTCAATCCATATACCCGTATATCAATCAGGTCAGCGCTTGCCTGTTCTCATAATCGTTCAACAATGTCGAGTCAATTACCAGTTGATCAGCGAACTCGATGTCACTGGAGGAGACGAAAGAAAAGTTGGATATTACGCCGGGCTAATCGTATGTCTATTGTGTGTTCTAATTGACTGTTAACTTTACCATTGTGCGTGTATCGCGTGTAGGAATCTCTGTTCTTTGTCACCGAAGCCATCACTGTCCTCCAATGGAGCCGAGTCTCAGACCACGTCGGCCGAAAACCCATATTACTTATCGGACTCGTGGGTACTGCCCTGTCTATGCTTTCTTTCGGTCTCTCTCGCACATTTTGGGGCCTGGTCATCAGGTAAGCGTCGACTTGATTTGTATGGCCTCCTTGTTCACTGGCTGCTTCTCTCAGCCGTTGCCTTTGCGGTTTGTTGAATGGAAATATTGGTGGGTTCTTCCTGCCGGGGCTTCTGCTTGGATGCCCTCCCTAACTCCGAACCATCAGGAGTTATGAAAAGCGCTATGGGCGAATTGACTAATTCTTCAAATAGAGCGGAAGGTTTCGCGTTGATGCCCGTGGTTTGGGCGGCTGGAGCGACACTCGGGTAAGTGTCAATACGTTTCCACGTCTGTTCTTCCTCAGGCCTTTGACAGGCCCTTGATGGGTGGGACCCTTTCTCGTCCCCATGACCGCTTCCCGAAATTCTTCGGAGCAACCTTCTGGAAAGAGTACCCGTACTTCTTACCCTGCCTAGCAGCAGCGAGCTTCGTTTTCGTTTCCTTCTTCATCACGCTGGTTTTCTTCGAAGAGGCGCGTCTCTTCGCTGACGCATAACCTATGTTGTCAACTAACTTTCCTCTTCAAGACTATACCAAAACGGAGATTACGATCCAAAAGGCACCTTCCTGACGGAAACACGACTTCTTCCAGTTCCTCTCCGTCCCCGACCCGTTCTCGTCATGACCCCTTACCCCTCCGGGAACTTCTCGTGTATCCTGTGCTGTTATCTGTGTCAAATTACATGACCCTAGCCTTCTTGAACATCACACTCAACGCTCTCCTCCCCTTGTTTTTCGCAATGCCTCTCGAAATCGGCGGCCTTGGTCTCGACCCACCCACCATCGGCTACACGATGGGAGCTTACGGCGCAGGGACAGGCATATTCCAAGCCTTCTTCTTCGCAAAAATTATCAGACGGTTCGGAGAACGGAGCGTTTTCGTCTGCGGAATGGCCACGTTCATGCCGATCTTCCTGCTTTTCCCGGTGATGAGCATCGTCGCCCAAAAGTTCGGAGTTAACTATCTTGTCTGGGCGTTGGTGGTTCTCGTCCTCTCAATGATGGCATATATGGATATGGCTTATGGTGCGTCTTGCATTGGGAGCCATCATTTCTTGGTCGCTCCATTCGACCCCCTCACATGTTTTGGCTGATCCTTCTTTTTGTTCCACTCTTCGCTGTGGTAGGTTGCATCTTCATGTACGTGACAGCATCTGCTCCGAACAAGCGGTCTCTCGGTGCCACGAACGGGTTGTCGCAAACGAGCGTGAGCATCGCACGTGCTATCGGCCCGGCGTTGTCGACTTCCCTCTTTTCGCTTTCGGTGCAACGAAACTTGCTTGGCGGATATGCTGTCTACGCGATACTGTTTGTGCTCGCCTCGTTGGCAATGCTGTTGGCGGTCCGTTTACCTGAAGAGGTGTGGGAGGAAGTCGAAGAAGAAGTGGTGGGAGAGGATTTACATTGAGATCGCCTATCTAGGTGGTGAGCTCCGGAATAACTTTAGGAGCTGGAGGAGGGGGGGAGAGAAAATGCAAAAACACCTTTGGATTCTTCCAAATGGACTAACAGGACACTAGTACTGTACCATTTCGATTGATTCGGCCGTCACGCGTCACAGGCGTGGTTGGTTTGGCCGAAATTGGCCGGTTGTCCCGTGTCACATCGCCGATGGCTGGGGGGTACATTTTGTCTCCCACGCTTCAGTGTCCACAACTTGGGACAGATGTTGAACTGACCGTGAATATAAGGTTGAAAATGGTGGTTAGCGTTTGCTTGGCCTAAAAATTACTTCTTCAAGAGCTTCATCCCATCTTTTTTGGCTGAAATTTCGTCACTTGTCCGACGTCACGAACTCAATGGCCGGCCACAAAAAT
>CEMH01201322.1:8030-22122 GCA_001179725.1 Macrocystidia cucumis | reverse complement strand
CTGACAACGTCCGCAAACATCGTGTTGTATTCCTCTCTCGAGGTGCCCATTCTCTCTCTTGGAGCCCTCATCTTCGCTGCAAATCGCAAAGTCTCCTCAACAGACAATGCTGGAAGGTGTATGTCCTCTTCACCACAAAACGTGACGTCTCCTCGTAGGTGATCCCATATGTATGATGGTGCAAGGGAGTCATAGTGAACTCGGCCTTGAACGGAATGAAACTCTGCCCGGCGGTTGGCCAAAACCTTTAGCAAAGTGGTGCACCCAGCTCCAGGCCGTCCCAAAACCACTGTAACATACATACGTTAGAATCCAAGGGCTTGAATGTGAAGAAAATAGGAGGAAACGTACGAAGCATCTCGCCAGGCCGCACTACTCCATCGAATCCAGCTAGGATATTTCGTAGCGGAGGGTGCCGAATACTTTTGAACGCGCCGATCAACAAGTTAACTGGGTTGAGAACTGAACCGACGGTAGGCTGATACGCGGCCGTAGGGTCCTCTTTTCCAACGACCTGAAGGTTTTCAAAGGACACACCGAGGGTGCGTGTATTGATGACGTTTTCTATGTCTGAGTCGTTCCTAATGAGATGGGGTTTAAAAAAGGGTATGAATCTCGAAGAAGAAGAAAAAGTCAAGACGTACAGAATGCCCAGTTGGCATACCGCTTTCTTATACTCAAACGCGCTGTCCCGGGGGATGAAATTGACAGTAGCCATCGAACTGGTGAACGATGGACTGATGATCGAGACCCCACCGGGAGAGAGGCTTCCGTTGGGACCTCGCCTAGTTGAACGCTGTTTGCCTTTACCCTTCAAAAAGTCCATCTCAAACCAGCTACTGGCTATAGATTTTTCAAAGTAGCTGAAATCCATTTTTCCAAACCAAGACCCCAAGGGGGAGCGAGTTTCGTCGTGGTCGTCCTCATGACTATCAGTATCGTTTCCCTCACTCGCGGTATCACTCCCGTTGTCGCTCTTGTCGTCCTCATTGCTTTCGCTCCCGCGTTCGCTAGTAAAAACGCGCCTGGAGGTGTCGGAACCGTGTTCACGTTCCGTATATTCGGTGATGATAGAAAGTTGAGACGAAAGGACGCTACGTTCGAACGTGGAGGCAACAGACATGTTGAGCAGCTCTGCAGCACTGTCACAGTAACAGGTGCTATCTCGAGCGGCGAAAGTGGATGGATGGTGGTGAGGTGGGGAAGGAAAGGGGAGGAAGAAAAGAAATTGATAGATCCACTAACCCGGAGATACGTTGTTATCCTCTGAAACGCTGTTGCCGTTAAAAGGGCCACCCCCACATGTCGCAACTTCTTAAAAGTTTTCCCTCCAAGGGTTCGAATTCAGCGCCCAGCCCCACACCGCACTGGGTTTCCAAACACAGGTGTTGATGATTAGAAGCGTCACTAGGATCATCGCACTTGCTTCGCGTCTTTCTCTTCCGAATTGACAGGTGGAAGGGACGAACCAACTATGGAAAGTCAAGTTCAAACACCAGGGTCGTTTGATTTTCGGACACTGAAGCCCGGCAGGGACCCAGCTCAGACTCATGATCATGGGAAGTTGTCGCCATTCGCCTGATAATTGGAGTGTTCAAAAAGGCCTGTTGTTCAAACCTGTGAGGGGTTTCAGGCTAAGAAGCTTTTGGGAGCACCCCGGAAACTGAGTGTGGAGAGGGTACAAATGGGGGTCACGCGACGGTCGCGTATGCGTCACACACTCACAACGCGTATCGCGTGCTCCGACGCGCTCGTGAGCTAGGCCAACAATTTCATACATGCCTCTATTTTTGGCAGAGGTACTATAGTAGTACATGTTTAGGAGTCACATCTGCAGCTGGCGGACCCTCATCATCTCCGCTACCACTACCTCCTTCTTCATGGTCTTCGTCCTCTGAATCAGACAAGGGCGCATGATTGGGATTCGCGACAAGCAAATCCTCCCCTCCGTCTCTATGTTGATCTGCCCGGCAAAATTTGGCCATTCCAAAATTCATCATCGTTCCGTTCTAGGTAAAACTGGAGCTGCGTACCTTTATCTCTTCTCGATTCCTCATAATTGTCCTCGAGATCTTTCATGATCTTCGCTTGCATCGCATCAACATCTTCCGCCGTCGTGCACCGTTGGTATTGTTTCAAAAAAGACCTATTCTCATCAAATCATACATTCCAACCGGTTTTCAATGGGTTAAAGGCAGGCAGCTAGTTTCTTAGACAACAGAACTGACCGGTTCACTGTCCAAAACGAATGTCCCCATCCAAATCCAGCCAAAAGCGTCTCCGCGTAAGAATCGAACCCAGTGATGTAAAACGCCGCGGCGAGAGCTTCGACGCAATTCAGCCTCCATGGCTTTCCGTAGTTGACTGGATTGGTCGCGACGAGATAAGGTACTGTAGGTTCCAACCACACCAAACTCGTCAGCTTCGGAAATGGAGGGGGAGAGAAAAAGGCGGACAGAGGCGTTCGTGTGGACTTGCGATCCTTCCGAATGGGACATCTTCAAGACGCGCCCATGAGCATTCAACCACTGCTAGACCGCCTTGCAAGATGATGGATCTGTCTGAAGGGCTGATCACGGATTTCCCTTTTGGTCTGGACGACGCGACAGTCACAAATGAGAGAATTCCATAAGCAAATGTGTATGAAGCACCAGGACAAGACGATGCCCACGAAACAACGATACCACGAAAGCGAGAACCAACTTTGAGTTCAGTGATCAGACCCAACCTTGAAAGCTTCTTGCCGGAACATCTACGTGGGTCGCAATGATCAAAATCCTGCACAGCGGCTGTGTCAAAAGAATGTTTCGAATCGTCGTTTTGCAACACTCGCCCACATTGCTACTGGAACTTCAATCCTGACGTTGCCACTCTCCACCTCATCACCTGTGATTCGCACAGGTAAGCATTATTGCCGTGGTATATGTATTACAGCCAAAGATATACGCACCAGAGACCGTCAAGGAGTCATCCTCCTCCACCTCATCGACCGCACTTTCAGGTCGCTGGTTGCTAACGCTAGATTGGCCCACTCCGCTCCTTAAGCTACGATATCGTTGACCAGATCCCCTGCCCCTTTTGTTGTTTGATCGTGCTGAAGTTGAGCCCTTCTTGCCCATGGTATGAACCCAAAGCCAGGGCAGACTTCAGGCTTCAGGCGGATAATTCGGACTGATACGGGCCGGACGGGGCGGGCATATCGTGGGAAATAGTTTTCTCACTTTTCGCCCAACTTTGGAACGCACAAAGTTTCCTGTCCCGCTGCCATGTTTGCCACAGCCATTCGCTGCTCAAAAGCCTCTCGTCGGCCACTCACCACAAAACGTGGAAATAAAGACTTTTACAAGGGTACGATAGTCTAGCCGCGCCTTGAAAGTGAGATGCTCATTACTGGTTTCTCAATAGGAACACGACAGGCGTATCTCCCTGGTGGTCATCGTACAGGTGCACCGGGAAAGCACATAATCGGAGGGAAAGCAAAATATCGTCTCCTTGACGAGAAAGTTCGCGTGTTTGTTGCTCCGCCATTAGAGGAAATATTGTCATCACCCGTGCGTCCGACTGCAACGTTGAACTATTTATCCTTCTAATGACGTTGATTAACACTCCAGCTCAAGCCGTATGTCTCCATTGCAGCCCGTCTAACCAAAGGAGAAGAGCGCGCAGTTTTTGGAAAGTTTCCTGGTCCGCGCGGCTTAACTCCAGAGCATCTGCTGAAGGTTGCAAGAGCCCAAACCGAGCAGTCCACCACATCAATCACAACACAAGCATGATTATGGCGTCATGCGACTGGACCGCTTTCAAGCCTTCCAAAATGCATGGTTATCTACAACAACGTCAAACCCCTTCTCTCTATGTATATGACTTATAATCTACCGTGCTGTCGTCTGTTGTCCAGCGGTTTTCTCAGAAACTCGGTCAACAAGAGGTGCGTCGGCAGCGCTATGAGCGGGGACTTCAAGTTTGGTGTTGGCGTCACGCCGCGACGAGCTCATGTCGCCTTTGAACCCGATATAATACACCCTGGAGACCTCCTCACCCATTGCGTCGCTCTGTTATCGGAAAGTGTTGAGTGAACGAACGGAGTGCGAGAGTTCCTTCACATACAAAGAGGAGGGATAGGGACGTGACGCTGGCGAATGCTGCAACCCGCAAGGGATATTCTACCACACTCGTTTCCCCTTCCAGCAAACTAATATTCAGCTGAGGTTTGGTGTCTTCTGCGTCGGAGAAATCGATTATTTGAGGGTGGTTTGCGTAAATTCGGAGCTGTCGAGGTGTTGATTCGCCTCGGCCTACACGTTAGCACGGGCATCAACAATGTTTGGTCTCCTAGATGAAGGGGTTGCCTGTACCAATTTTGAGAAGAACCGACTTTATTCGAACGTTCTCTGTGAATGGTACATGGATGATGAGCTGTGACAAAGATTAATCATCACTTTTGGCTGAGAGCAAGAGAAATGAGTAAACCTGGTCATCAACGCCAGACTCGGCGTATTTATAGGTATCTTCTCGTTCATCCCAAGGTTTTATGATAGCTTTTGCGTCTTCCGGAACGGCCAGATTCAAACCATGGACTCTTGAGTGCGAAGATATGAGCTACTCGGCGTAGGCGTAAGCACTGAATGCAGAACATACTTGTCTTTATCAATCACGCCATAAAGATTCGCTATATCAATACCAATGATATTTGAAGCATTAGATAGAGAGTTATCAGTAGGAGTAGTGGTGGACATTGAAGTTGATTTCTATAAAACACTGCACTGATCCCCAGTGGTCGGAAAGTGATCGAGCAAGAGTCGAGATCTTCCATCCTGAAAAGGCAATTCCAAAGTCACATGATCAGTTATAAGGTTGTCACACTTCTTTTTTTCCAGTTCGCCGACAATTCCGGTTCAATGCACAGACTTGGGCGCACTACCGCTTTGACGCGCGTCCTACGCGTACAAAGACCGTATATTTCTCACTTTCGTCCTCCATTATCAACCAATATCAGCCGCAATTATGCCACTTCAGAACCACCCCGTTCATCCGACCGCTTTGACAAACTTTTTCCATTACTGCGTCCCGGACTGAAGGAAGACGACTTGGCCATGATGATAGCGGCCCTCATATCATCAACCTCAAACACAATCAAACTTGCAAAACTAGAGGCAGAAGTTCCCCGTTGTATGGAAGGATTCGATAAAGCCCGGCTCCAGAAGAAGGTTGACCATTACCTCGAACACCCGCCTCAGGATAATTTGGAAGCACTCTTAGCTGGTTAGTCTCTTCATCTGAGTCTTTGAACGAACAATTCAACGTCTTAATGATACTTAGCTGCGGGCCCTTCCTCCACCCCCAAAAAGGCGGCACAAAAGGCAGCAACCTCAAAAGGCAAAGTGTTGCCCAAAGGAAAGACGGAGAGTTCCTCAATCAGTGAGCTTTACTGTTTTTCGTATTGTCGTTCATTCTTATAACTTGATGAAAGTTTTCGATCCTTCATGGCCCATCGGCAGTCCTTTCCAAGAGCTGCTGACCCAGCTTCAGTTACCAGAAGCCCGGCAGACCGTCGATTCCATGGAGCCCGAAGACCTGTCCAGTTTGCGCACTCTTCTAGGTGGCGTTTATACCCCTGCAGGTGATGAAAGCGTCGAGGCTCTGACACAGATCTCGCAACTCTTACGTGACAACGGGTTCACTGTCCGATTCACCAAACGACCAAGGCCTCCCACCTCTGCTGCGGACGAGGACATAATCGGAGAATTACAAGCTCTTATTGACCCGGACTCAGCTGCCTCAGCAGACAAGTCTTCATCAGGTTTGGAACAGGCGTTTTCTTCTCTCATTCGTCTCGTTCCATCTAACTCACCTTTCATTGATTGCCTTCAGGCAATCGTTCTTCATTCACTCAAATGAGTGATCTGGAAATGTCAAAACGCGCAGCTAGAGACGCTTCATTTGGTCAGTCTCAATGAACGCTGAAACTCACTCTTTCCTTCTTCCATTCTCACACACGTCGCTCTAGCTCCCCCTCCAGCACCTATCGTTCACGAAAACGACCCCTACCCCGATCTCATGACTCCTGACCCCCTCATGGACTCACGCGACGTGCAAGAGTTCCCACCCACCAAAGAAAACCCATTCCACAATAGAGTCGTCATACGAAACCACTCTTCGATCTTTCATGAAGCCCTCGAGGAAGATGGTTTCGATTTTGCTTCTGAAGATTGGAAGCCTACCACCACGGACGAAACAGAGGAACAACTGACGTCGACGGAGAACCTTCCTCTATCACCCGAAGAACTGCGCAAGCTATACAAGTTCCCCATTTTCAGCCGACGCATCACGCAGCAAACCGGGAAAGGAAAGATCCACCGCCAATTCGTGCTCGTCATTGTTGGCAACGGAGATGGGTTGGTCGGGTACGGACAGGGAAAAGACACGGACCACGCGCGGGCGGAGGCGAAAGCCGTAGCTGAAGCCGTGCGGAACATGGACTGGGTAGAGCGGTTTGAGAAACGGACGGTGTGGACGGAAATGGAGAGTAAATTGGGAGCGACTAGGTTGATTCTTAGACCACGACCCGTCGGTTTCGGCTTGCGGTGTAACCCGAATCTGCATCAGGTGCTCAAGGCTGCTGGGATCAAGGACATCAGCGCGAAGGTGTGGGGGAGCAGGAACCCTTTGAACGTCATCAAGGCTGCGTTTAGGATGTTGCAGGCTGGGCACGCGCCGTTGGCGATGGGTGATGGGCTGGGTGGTCCAGGGAGAAAATTGAACAAGGGAGAAGGGCTGCGCAGTAAGAGTGACGTAGAGCGGGAACGAGGCAGGAAATTGATTAGCTTGCGGAAGTAGAGAGAGACGGAATGGCTGGTGGTGGTTTGTTGGGTGTTGCCCCCACGGTGAACTCTTCTAACCCCCTTGGCATCCCGATAGTACCCACGCATCTCTGTCCTTCAGCACTTAATTATCCTTCCTGAATACGAAATCACACAAACGCCACAAACTATGAAACCCTGCGCATTGTGGTTTAGTTCCAATCCCCATCTGGTTCTCTGAATTCCTTTTAGAGGAAGTCTTGTCATGGTTTCATCCTGCATGAAGGGACAAAAGAACGCGTTCTATGGCGATCATACGCGATTCGCGGGAACCAATTATAGGTACTTGACCAAAAGCAACTCCTAAAGAATTCAATTCATGCAAAGTTCAAGATAGGCTATTATGAACCGCAGTAGGTCTCCTCACATTCGCTCTGGCCGCACTATTTTGCGACACCAGAAGCCTCCAGAAGCTTCTTTTTTTTTTGTAAACCTCATGACACTAGTACAATCACAACTGGCACACAGTCAGACCCCCACGCACACTGCACAAGGTGGGATTTTTCAAATCCACTTGTACTATGCGTTGGAATCGGCGGAGTGACCAACTGTGGTTCCTGGTTAGCCTCACCCACGGGCTGATCTGACGAAGCAAATTTAGATGCAGAATCGGAGCTTGAGAGTTCGATCGATGAACACGTAGGCTACTATGGGAATTCGCAATTGCGTGAGAGGTGTTTTTTTGGCTCTTCAACGAAATTTCGTGGGGTTCGGCGGCCAACGGTCGTTGGCACCGAACACCCATGAACAATCGAGAAATGACTGGTAGAAGCCTGGCCATTTTGACATGAAGCTTGATGCAACCTAACTCTCCTGCAGCAGGCCGTTTGAAGACGAAGTTGGATCACGATGTCGTTCTTGACTCTCAGCCAACCCGATCTCAACGTGAAAGTTGAGAAAAATGGCCGGAGGCTGCACCATTTGAAAGTCAAGTCTGCACAGACAAGAAAATATTCTGAAACCATATCAATACATTCATCACGATAGCACATAGTTTCATTGTCACCGACATGTACAGTCCACTACGCAGCAGTCTACGCCAATCTCCTATCGACCGGGCAAACCCCAAAGCTCTTCGCATACTTCTGCATCGCAAACTTCTTCTGCTCCATCTTCCTCTTGAAATATGCAACATGCGCTTCTTCCATGACCGTCACAGTCCCATCCTCCAACATACAAGTCAACGGCAACTTTTTTGTTGCGATCGGTAAAGTCAGCAAAAACTCATTCAACCCACCCAATCCGTCATCTCCATCCGGGTCCTTTTCATTCTCTCGTCCTCTATAGATTCTCCTCCTCGAATCGGCAAGTGTCATGTATTCCTGGATAGCACCGGCTGCGTTTGCGCTAGTGCCAGCAAACCGTGCGCTGACGCTCTCGAGGTAGGTGTCGACACGGCGAGTGAAGACGTCAACGTAGGTAGCGTCGGGTGTTTCTAAAAGACGAAGTAGTTCATATTCTGGGCTCTTCGGATCCTTTGAAGCGTCTGAAGCGTTTAAAGCCATAACCATTCTATCAAGGACGTCGTAGGTTCTCTGGCCCGGCTTCAGCGTGGCGGTTTCTGGAACATACTGCATCAAGCTTTCGCGACGAGCAGAATATATAGGGTTGCTGTTTAGATCCGAGAATTAGCATTGGTGTTGGCATAACAAGTCAATGGGGTGATCGTACAAAAAATCGACCATCAGCATCGCGGTGATGGCTTTCACGGGCAGAAGGGCGCAAGCAAATGCTGCCGGTCTCCCGGCCATATTGACCAAAAGCTTGACGCCCTCGTAGTCCTCCAGACCCGGTTCGATGATCGGAAATGCGGCGGGGCCCTCCGATCCCGCGACTGCAAGTCGCTGAGTTGGCGGATTGGTGTTGCGGTCCGTGTAGAACAAGCCCAGGCCAAGAGCGTTCACAGACTCCACGTAGAGTTGATTGGTGATGTTGGCAGACTGTATGTCTCGTCATCATTGGTCGCGTTGATAAAGTATGAACGACAACGAACCTCGATCGTAGAGCCGACGTCCCGCAGAATGTGCTGCAGCGCATTCGAATTGAAGAACAAGGTCAATGGGACTCTGTTGATATCAGACGGCTGCTGAGCTTGAACCTGGGCCGTGGAAGTAGCGCTCGCGATGATGTTCATGCTGCGGTTGAGCAGGATGTGCCCAACCCAGTGTTTGACGGCGGTGACTCGAGGCAAAGGTTGGTTGTTTGCGTCCAAGAAGTCATGGGCTTTAGATGGGAGAACATCAGCTTCAAGACGCCAGTTTTTGTACTAAGAACGACTTACCGAACCTCGAACTGTACCACGCGGACACTGACGTTTCGACTATGAGCTCCAGGTCCTCTACACGGGTCTGCACAACCAATACAAACTATCAAGCTTTATGCAATGTTCAAAGAAAAAAGCCTTACAAGACGAGAAAATGCTGGGCCGCTGTCACCGCTAAAAAGTACATCGAACAAGGCATTGTGGGGATCACATTTTGATGGAACACCCCGCTTGGAGCCTAAGGACCGAGCAAAGACCTCCTGATTGCCGCCATCGAACCAGTGTGGCCAGGGCACCGTGAGTTCCTAAAATTGAAAATTTGAGCGGTAAATGCGTCCTGATTAGCGCAGTCCTTACTTTCATCACCATCGCCCCTCCAATGTGGCTATTCAGTTGTGTTAGCAAGTTCGACAAACTCAGTGACCGAAAGGCCTCACCCATCGAAGGGCCCTACATCAATAGATTGCGAATTAAACTGAACAATTCATTCGTGAGAACACGGTAACTTTTTAAGTGTCGTGAAAATGACAAACCGCGTTAAGACTGTCTCCTTGAAAGACCCAGCCACTCCTCAAGCGACCGTAAAACCTCATCAGGCCAAGTCCGCGGCTTGCGTCGAGTCCCCGAGGGTCCCAGCTTGCACATTGGAGGAACGCATCTGGCCCCGTTCCGTCAGGATTGGGACTAGCGACAATGCACAAGGTCCTCTGGGTAATGGCCTCCCTAGCATCCAACTTGAGTCGAACGTCCTTATCGGGAACAGCGACGATGACAAAGCGAAGGTGGCGGGAGACAGAGTTGAGCGGATTGTCAGGGTTGACGTGGTCGTAGACGATTGGCGTCCCGTCCGCAATAGCAAAGGTAGAATAGCTATTCTGAGGAAGTACGTCGTCGAGCAACGACCGGAGGCTCAGTGCTCTTTTGAGAACTGGAGTCCTTGCGAGCCATTGGCCAAACCAGTCAGAAAGACCCGCAACTTCTGCGAATGTGAGATTTCGAGGGCGTTCGTCGATGCCCGCAACAAACGATAAGATTGGTTGGGTCATTGTTGGGGGTAGTGCTCGACAGGATGAGGTTAGGGATCATCTTTATAAGTGGTTCTGGGATTGACGAGGAACTGCCGGGCCTGTCAATAATTCGCTTGTTCAAGTAGCGAGAGTCTGAAATTGAATAAACTCACTGACTGGCACATGGCTAAACACCAACTTGAAGTGGTTGGGAAGTTGACCCAAGATGGATATGTTATCATCTGTATGGTGTGGCACCTTTTTCATCAAAAAGAACATCGGGAGAGTCATAACTGCGCAAAAAAACACACGCATGAACTTGAAAGACGGGGATCATTCTCAAAAGTCATCCTTCAATTGCTCCTGAGGGCGAAACATGGACTGTCGACCATGCTCGATCTCGTAAAGGTACACTGAAGTCGATCTGACAGCTAAGAAGGAAAGTGGTGACAATGTCTTTTCCAAGTTCGCAGGCGAGCTCATCCCGCCACTGGCAACATCCCGCCTTTCCTATCTGTCATGCCAGATTTATTTAGATTTATGTTTCGCTATTTGTTCAATCAGGGGTGCAACTCGGATCGGTAAATACACCACTCATTTTACCTCCAAAGGAGTCTTTCTCGCCGCACACCACCTCGCAAACGCAATGTGGACACAATGTATTTTGAGGTTGCCATCCGAGTCAGCAGTCGAGCGATCAATAGTTGGACCGCCTGTGGCCGCCTTCCTATTAGAAGAGACTTGGACTCGGGGGTCTTCTAACACCTGAGATGGTTTCGTGCAGTGTGCTCCTGGGGTACAGTTGACGTGCAACGCCATTCCAATGTCTGTTGGTGAGTGCACGTCTCTCAAACCATGGTTCTCAGTCGCTCAAATAACCTCTTTGGAACAAGTTATGTCCTTTCAACCCCACTCGGATTCCAGATGTGGTGTTGAAGTGACACACATTCATCTTACGGGTTGTCTCAAGGTTTGCGGGACAAAAGATCGCCGGTTGGGAAGCCCTGAAATTTTTGTCGAGCAGCTCATTTGAACCTTGCAAAGCATGGCACTCATTTCTGGAGCGGCAGACGAAGGATCCCTGGGTGCTTTCTTCCTCAATTGTGAGGATATCGCTCTGGCTTGTGGCGGAAAGCAGGTGCTAACGGCGCTTTCATCTTTCCGAAAACATGTAATCGTCGTTTCCGCACCAGTTAAAAACGAGTGTTATTGAAACCTTCTCCTCCATCTCCAGCTCCAACTCCCAATCATCACACTTACTACCAATCCAAAAACCAACATCAAGCATGTCTTTGAAGATTCATGACGCCCCCGGTTTTTCTGATGATCTCACTGAAAAGAACAAGATAGCCTGGTAGGCACCGTTAACATTGACCCTTACATCAACACCTCTGATTTACATCGCAGGAGCGACTGGATCAACTGGGTCATGCGTGTTGGTCATGCCACTCTTGCGCCACAATTCTACAACGCGACCGCAGTCGATGAGAAGGGACCAACCGCTGATAAGAAAATCACTTGGATAGCTTTTCCCAGAGTGGTGCGTACCCTTCGACACCAGCATCCGACCTCTGCTCAACTTTTTAATCCTCAGATCAAATTACAATATCCTAACGATCGCAGAAGGTGGAAAGCCGCAGATGAGAGTCGTGACACGCAGGACGAATATTGCGAATGGTAAAATGACCATCCATAGAATCGAGAAACCTTGCTAACATTTTGAAAGGTCCATCAAGAGGAATGCAGAAGGGAAAATGGTCAAAATCGTATTCTGCAATGAAGGACCCGAGGTAGTCCTTGTCATGAATTTCTCGAAAGCATTCTGATGACCTGCTTCTAGTATTACGCGTTTCTCGCCTGGTATCAACCTGAAACTCTCATTCGCCTCTATCAGGAACACAATCCCGAAGTCCACATCGAAAGCGACGACCTTTTCACCAAGAATAGCGCTGGAAAAGCCGTCTACAACCCAAAGAACAAGTGGAATAATTCCACGAAGACGGGTACTATCATGCATCTGTGAGTTTTACGATGGAAGCCTGCGGGAGTACTTCTCACCCGCATGCAACTATGAAGGATCCAGCCTGACAATACTTTGGCTGCCCAAATCAACCTCGGCGCGGATGGGACCATCCTCAGAAAACACCCGGACGGTACGCCAGTTACCGACCGCGACGAGCTCATCCGTTGTGGTCGATTCGGGGGTATTGAGAGGAACTCTGACCCTCACGTACGTCATGATTGTGGTTCGTCGATACCAACAGGCTGATTACTTTTCCTGCATTTATAGATTGGATCCGAAATCAACGCTCTCGCCCGTGCGGGCGCAATGCTCACTATCAAGAACCCGATTGGTCTGTACATTGACAAGTTCGTCGTTTCTTTTTTGGTTGTACTACGCCAGCAGCTTACTCAAATTCTGCTTCTTTGCGGTCTCCTTCAGTATCACTTGGGGTCTTATTCAAACACCTGACGGTGACGATCCCAGCAAATGGTGGAAGTGGACCCGTGGGACTCCAGGCCACGTAAGTGCTGGTATCGCCATTTTGGTCGGCCGATGTGCTGAACTGTCGCTTGCACAGTACATGCGCGCAGAATTCGAGGTGCCCGCGGACAAAAAATACGTCCTAGGCGATCTTCTCGTCCGAAACAACCCCCTCGAGTTTGGCGGTCAGCTTGCAGGTTTGTTTTCCCTTCTACTTCTTGACCAATCTTCTCTCTGATTGCTTGGAACAATGAAGACATCATCTCCATCGCCCTCGTCGGGCGTGCAAGCGACCTCAACGGAAATAATCAAGTTGAACCTATCGCCTGCGTGAGCAAGGCCGCGATTCCCGCTGGGACATTCAAAGTCGAAGGCAGTGGTACCGAGATCCGTGACAGCCGAGCTTGAAAAGGAACCACGAAAGGAAGGCGCCTTTCACCAGGCGCCAGTTTAGGTTTTGCGCAATCAAGGTTCAATTTGTCCTGCAGAAGTCCCGTATCCCGATGAAATGTTATCGACGTACTCCCGAAAGTAAAGCCCCTCTGAGTCAGACCGGGATCACGTTGAGAAACGTTTGTCGATTTCGGAAATGGGTGGGGTCTTTTTGGAATTGGGTCCGATCTTCATGTTCAAGTCCTACGGACTCTAAGCTCATCGGAGACGGCCTCTAAGCTCAGCGCTAGGCTGCCCGCGTTAGATATTGTCTGAGCGCCTCCCCCTCATACACACATCCACTTCTTACCACAAGGGAGTCGACGACGACGACGACTCCCCTCACACGACCAACTCTGCTCCATCACGATTGAACACCCATGGAAGTCTGGAACCTTCAATCGGCGGCGGCGAACGGCTGTTTGTCTGCTTCTCAGTCAGGGTTCAATCTACGAATCTCTTCACGGGAGAACTCAAAAGTAGGTGATGAATTCCATACTAAGCCAAAATTTACGTTCCTGAAAAGAAAAGAAAAAAGGTGTGCACTGTGCAAAAAGTCTTCCTTTCCCTTTCCCTGCGATGCGATGCGGCCATCAATTCATCAAATAACAACAGGACCCTTGGAGCTCTGCTCATTCACGATCATCATGAAAAGCGTGCGTGTCATAGCCACAGCACACCCACACACATACGAAAAAAAAGAAAAGTTGGATAGCTCTGGAAACATGTTGGTATAGTTTTCTTTCTGATCGATTGGAATGATGAACCTTAGTTATTTTTAATCCCCGCGCTACTAGCGAAAATTCGGAGACCTTGCGTCACATACATACATAGTACTGTGTGCGGTAATCGGTGAAAAGGTGTTGCTAGAAAAAACCACTATGGCACGGTGATGTTCAATCCGAGTCGTTGGTCGCCGCGTTCTGAACGCGTCACCATGTCACCCTCTGACGAGTGTCGCCCCACCCACCTGAACGCGCAACGCAAGACGCGGAGTTCCACAGCGACGTAACTTGCGGTTTGATATGTTCTGTCGCCGAAACAC
>CEMH01201315.1:5041-25568 GCA_001179725.1 Macrocystidia cucumis | reverse complement strand
ACGGAACACCACCGATGATCGATCGTGATCGTGGTCCCCGACGCGACGCCCAGTCCCACCCTCGCCCATGTCCAGCTCCCGGTTCAACCCGCAATTAATGGTTTGTACTGGTGAAATTGTATTCACATGGTTCGGCCAAAAAGTATATCGATTTTTAGTACAAAGTGTGCCTATTGTATCACCGAAGGAACAAGCGGTCTTCCGCAAGTAATCACAACAAAGAGGCACAAAAAGGCTGTCAGTGGGACAAAAAAAAACAACACACGATCAAGGTTTCTCGGGCAATCCTGCAAGAAAGTCTAGCTAGTTGAAATCAGGTTCAGGCCGTGATGAGGTTTCAAGGGGGACCTAGTCGTCGAAGACAAGCCGAACGCAAAACCAATGTGTCCGTCTTAGGTCAAGAAGGGGAAATCATTTGGAAGAGTGGGAACGGTGCACCGAGAATCTGAGGGACACAGCCATGGCGACCGGTGACCGGTGACGGCTGTCTCGTTATCAAGAAGAGGTACTTTTGAGGGGTGTTTACGGACGACGCTGGGAATGGGATGGGGATGGGGAGTTAAAAAGAATTGGGCGCTCGAGGGTTGAATGTCAAGGATACCAGAATTATATTGTTTTTTAGTTGAGAAAAGACAAAGAGGTTGGAGTATATACTAGACGGTTGAGAGTGGCGTTTTTAGCAATTCCAACTTGAAAGCTTCATCATCGACTACCGCTGCTACTACACCCACACAAACGCTCATCAATCTCCCTTTCTCCCTCTCTCTCTCACATTCATACCTTCATCAAATATCGCCAACACTCCTTTGATAAGATCTTTTCATTCAATCAAACCACGAGAATATCAACTTCTTCATCTCCGCTGCCTTTTGGTTTGTTTTTCTCTTTGCCTCGAGGCAAAAGGTGACTACCGAACCGAACCTCGTGGCTAACTGCACACAGTTCCCCTTCGCCCTTTCTTCCCTGTCGTGCTAATTTTTCGCGTACACGTACAACCACCTTACCATCTCATCCAACTCTTCACCATATATCCTCCGTTCATCCGCCTCTGCGCCCCCCCGCCTCAGTGCTACTAATCACCGCCGTCGCATGCCCAGCACCATCCGCTCGGCACAAGCACAGAAATCGAACACAACCACTTCAAAGGTCAAATTCCGCACAGTTCTTGGCTTTGGTTCAATTCCCAGAGCCTCATACGACCTTAGCGCTCAGATCCCACCCGCTCTTGGCCAAAACCAGTCCTTTACCAGGAAAAGCATCGATACCGCAAGGAGCTATACTGCCCGGAAACAACCAAGAGCGGATAGAATCAACATTACAAACGCCTCCTTCTTTCAGTCAACTACCACACCTCAATCTTCAACCACTATCGTCGATCTCACCTCTGACAACATGAAGGGAGAAATTGCGCATTCACAGCCAACAAGCCGTCGCCTTGTCGTGAGGATGGACGCCCAAGATGGTCTTTGGAGTGTCAGCGTGGCGGAGACCCCGCACGATCCCAGTTCTTACAGCCTTTACATAAAGAGTAAGTTTTCTCCTATTATAATTTACACTTGCCTTCTTCCGCGTCCCACATTCTGTACCGTGATCAATCGTCATCGCCACAAATATCTTTCTTCCCCCCAATTCTCACTTGCATTTCACTAACCACCGAACCTTCAGCTCCTACCCACAACCTCACCCTGACTCGCTCTGCTATGGAGGTCATTGAGCTGGACCAAAAACTCCGAGAGGCGTATCCTAACGCCACCATACCTCCTGTTCCCATTGACGTCACCTCTCTCCCTGCTCCTCCCAAACGCAAGTCGATATTCAATACCCTGTCTCGTCTAGCATCTCCCTCTGGAAAGACCGCCCGGAATACTTCATACAGTCGTCGTGCCAACAACGCAACCATTGCTTCTGCTCTCGCCACTCCAGCTAGTGAGATCAATGACCCCTTCACATCGGCAGAAGCAGAACCTCCAAAACCCCCCTCCGCCAATAGTACATTGGTGGCGGCATACCTCACCACCATTTCTAACACAACATCCTTCCGCCAGGCGCGTGTATGGAAACGCTTTTTCCGCGTGCGTACAGATGATCTAGAGAGTGTCCGCGTGGAACGCGCTATCAAGCGTGTGAGATCCGATTTGGCGGCTCATATTGGATCTACCAAAGAGAAGGAAAACGCCATTCCCGGGTCCGCATCCATCAAAAGCTCCACTGACGCCACAAGCATCACTGACACGAAACTCAATGGTTATGACGCGCAAACACTGGGCAGCGAAACTGACATCGTGGAGGTAACTATGGCTGAGAACGGACGGGATGACAGCGAGGATGCGCCACCACACTCCGCCCACTCCTTGGAGGCGGATGTAGACACTCTGGATGGACATAGTCGACCACGGCCGGAACCTGCTCACGATGAAAGCTCTGCAACCGCACAAACCCCGACGACAGCAGTCCAGAAGTTAAAGGACGAGTCATCCGCCACAACCCAACAGACAGAACATCCTTCTCGCATCCGTTCTCAATCCGCTGACCCCGACAAATCTTCCCGTCTTCCCCGGGCATTTGTGTCCTCGGCACTTACCCCAGACGGCACCCCGTCCCAAACAGGAGACGAATCTTCCGTTTCTACAACGGGTGGGAGCCGTCGCGCTTCCGGTCGCAAGAAGCGTTCCATGTCAACCGATCCAAACAAGGAGCTCAAGAAGAAATCTCAGCGAAAGGTTGTGATCGATGACTTCGAAATGATGCGCGTTCTTGGGAAGGGATGTGCGGGGAAGGTTCTGCTTGTGAAACACAAATCAACACAGGATCTCTACGCTCTCAAAGCCATCACTAAACGACATGTGTTGGCGCATCAAGAGTTGCAGCACACTTTGACGGAGCAGGCAGTTCTCAAACGGATGGCCGCAGAGTCGAAGGATCCGTTTGTGGTCAAGCTTTGGTGGAGTTTCCATGACAAGGAGAATCTGTTTTTGGTGATGGTACGTTGTGGATTCGTATCGTGTGACCGTGAAGCTTTATTTACTTCTTTACGTGTAGGACTTCCATCCAGGAGGTGATCTTGCCACACAACTCGCACGATGGGGACGACTGGGACGTGATCGGGCTCGATTCTACGCTGCGGAAATTGTTGAAGGCGTTGAAGGGCTTCATGCTGCGGGGGTGATTTATCGGGACCTCAAACCAGAAAATATCCTCATCGGCGGAGATGGTCACATCGTTCTCACTGACTTTGGGTTGTCGAAGGAATTCCCCCGCCGGACAACGGCTGCCACGAGCCCTTCGACGCCGCATGGTGTAAGGGGAGGCGAGTTTTACTCTTCAGTGCCAGGGACGCCACAGCCGGCGACACCGCCCTGGATGAAGATGGAAAAAGACGGTGTTCTCGCGTCCGGGTGGCCTGGCCAACCCGTTGGTCACAGTGACTCGACATCCACGTTCTGTGGAACTGCAGAATACCTGGCCCCGGAGGTGATTCAAGGTCTGCCTTACAGTTATGAAGTCGATTGGTGGAGTTTTGGAACGATGCTGTATGAGATGTTGACTGGAATTGTAAGTGCAACCATACTTGCATCTGAGAGTGTTTTGACTAAGACCTTGTGGATGAAGACACCGTTCTGGGCTGCAAACCATTCCGACATGTATGTTCGGGTTCTGCAAGACGAGCTTCAGTTCCCAGACGATCGTGCGATCGACCAGGATACAAAGAGTCTTATCCGTGGAGTAAGCCTTTTCTCCCTTCCTGCTATACCTCGGAGCTATACTGTGGGTCCTAACCAGGTTTAATATAGCTCCTTCAACGGAATCCTGGTTTGAGAATCTGTGAACCTAGAATAAAGCGACATCCTTACTTCTCCATGATGTAAGAGCTTTGTCTTTTGCCTTTCTAAGCCATATTGATACGCCCAACTATGACAGAGATTGGTCTCACGTGTATTACAAGCGCTATATACGTGAGCTTTTTCGAGGCATTATCCTTTTTGACGATGTTCTGATATGTAAATCAATCCAGCACCATACATTCCTCCCATCGATCCCTCCAATGCAAGCGATACTCAAAACTTTGACGATACCTTCCTCGACATGGAGCCGGTTCTAGACGATTTCAATGACAACGAACAGACAGATACCGATCAAGAACCTCAAACTGATGCTGATCGGACAGACGGCGAGGAATCAAACACGACACCATCGCAGTCAAGAAGTTCATCTATCAGGCCGCAACAGACACCCCCGGTTGATGATTCGGTGGATGTGTTTGACGGGTATTCGTTCAAAGGCCGTCATTCGGTTCTAATCGAGGACGACGATGATGCATCCGAGGAATCTAATGAAGAAGCTAGCGAGGAGGGAAGCGAAATTCTACAAGGCCTAGACGCAGAGAGTCCCACTGGGACGACGACGACGACCACTACGACTACTACGACGCCTTCTGAACCTGACATGGACGGGGATGCTGAGGAGGAGGAGTTGGGCGAACCGAGAACTCCGGAAGCTCGACCGATCGTTCTTGAATCGGAACAGGTACTCGCCGAGAACGTTCCCGTTCCGCCGTCCCCACCACAGGTTGTGGAAGAGTTACCGCCTCCGCGTGTTACACCAGAGGTTCGGCCTGTCGTGGGTGTGCCGGAAACGCAAGCTGTCGAGGTGTCGAGTGAGGAGGTTGGGAAGGTGCCGACGAAGACTCAGGTGGTTGCGCCTCCTTCTATGAAAGCTGCACCTCCTTCAAAGTCGGTTGGAAGCCGCTTGCTTCGCCCTCGTAGAGAGAAGTCGGGCGTCCCCGCGTTGGATCGGTACCTTTCTGATGGGTTCGACGAAGACGTGGTTGCGACTGAACGAGAGGACGACGAAGATGATGATTGGGATATCGTTGAAGCTGCGGATGGGGAGGACCGGAATGGTGCCAAGGGCACGAGTCTGTTCGCTCGGGGCGTCGTGGATCGTTATCGGTTGGCTGTGTTCAAGAAGAACTCAACACCGTCTCGGACTGTGTCAGGGATGTCGAAAGCTTCCGAAAACACGATTGCGGAAAGCGGAGATTCACCAAGTCCGTCGAGGCGTCGTGGACGAACACCTGGGTTGACGTTTAGGAAACAGACGAGACAGTTTTTAAGGCCGAGATCACCGCCGCCTTCGTCTTATTCGTCCAAATCGAGTGGGACGGCAAAGTCGTTGAGCCAGTCCAATTCGAATTTGAATTCGAATTCCAACACGCTTTCTGCGTCGAGTGCATCAATAACGGGTTTGTTGACACCCTCGCCGTCGATGGGGGGAACCCTTGCTGTCACGCCGTCTCTCAAGTCGAAGGAGTCTGCTATTTCCGTTGGCACACCGAGTGTTTCGTCGGACCAGTCCGGGAACGGGGATGGAGCGACCGCCGATACGAACGGGCAGGATACTATCAAGGGTGTTATCGCGCTCCCAGAAGAACCAGAAAAGCACAAGAGCAAGAAATTGAAGAAGTATAAAGAAAACGCGGAGAAGGTGTTTTCGTTGTTTTCTTCTCCTCGTCAACCATCGTGATGGCTGGGCTATTCACCCGCACCCTCATTTATTCTTTTTGTTTTTGTTTCCCTTTTTTTTTTTCTTTCATGGCAAAATCCGATCAAAAAAATGACTCCCTCTGTGTATGCATGCAAACTTTCTTTTCCCGTCCTTTTTCTTCACCCTTTTTCTTCTGGCCAACCAGCCCGTGAAACCCGCAATTATTCTAATTCTGGTTTCGCATCGAACTATTTACTCAACAAAAACTATGACCCCCGGAACGTTGTTGTGGTCAAAGTTGAAGAACCAACCGTCTTTACTGCTTTTCTATTCCTTCTCCTCTCGTCAACTGAGCTTTTTTCGTAGATTGCGATATTCTAATATTTTGATACAAAGTGCAAAAAGAATCGAATTTTTGGAACTCAGACTCGGAATCAGAGGGAACATTTTGATTTCATTGATCTTTGGTGTATCGCCACGAAACCCTTATCTATCAGGCAGCTGATGGTGAGAAGAGTTTTTTGCACAGCAGAACTGGTTCGATGAGACTTTTTGATGGATTGATGGAGATGGAACGTTCGAAATCTCGAACGGCGACTGGTTCGCTCCACCATCTCCCTGCAATCGCCCATAATGGCATAGTAACCGACCCTTCACGTCACTCGTTGTTTTTTCAAGTTGCATCGTGGGCTCGTGGGATGATTTGGAGACGAGCATGCCCCTCATTTGACCTGCCACCTTGTGCCTGACGCCTCTTTCCTTTCATTCCTTCAACAACATTCAACCCTGAGCGCCCAAGACTTTTTACTCTTGACCACCTCCCTCTCCCCTCCCACTTCTCTGCGATGGCGCGTGAAAACAGCTTCAGCGACTCGGATGGCAGGTCTTTGACACCAGACTTGGAGGAGGATTTGCATAGGGAAAACTTGGCAGCAGCAGCAGCAGCAGCAGGTGGTGGTGGGAGAGATAACATCTCACCCATCGTTCTCCAAAGCCCTTTCGAAACCCGGAAACCGATTGAGGTGTTCACCAGAGTCACGCCAAGAAGTAACACCCACAACGGTCAAGACGGCCGTCCTTCCTTTTCCAGACCCCCCATGTCGCCGTTCTCTCAAAACACACACATGCGTGCTATGGTTACTGTCACTCCTATCGAGAGGTTCCGCCGGGCGGTCCGCAAGATCATTGCCTTGAGGCGGGGCACGACTTTTTTGGAGAACGGTGGACAGATCGGAGCTGAACCTGGTGTGGACCCTCGGCGCGCGACTGCCGATGCTTTGTATGGACATATAGCGCAAGACTGCGTTATCGAGGTTATCGACTATTCCGCAGTGCGGAGTAGCTTCGGACGGATGACGAACAGGGAGTTCGTGGACCTGATGGGAGATGCAAATGCAAGCGAACGGGAGCCGTGGGTCAAGGTTCGGTGGATCAACATTGCCGGATTGAGTTGGGACGTTGTCAAAGCCGTCTCGTTGCGGTACAGTGCGTTGTGACTCGTTTTTGTTGAACACACGAGTTTTGTTGACGTTGGTTTTTTAAAGATTTGCATCCGTTGGCGTTGGAGGACATTTTCCACACCCGGAGCCAAAATCGATCGAAAGCCGATTATTTCTCCAGGCACTTGTTCTTACGCGTCCTTTGCCACGAACTGGTCAATGAGGAGGTTAACGACTTTTCGTCGTTTGCGAGTGGTTCAACGCTCACAGATATGCCTCGTTCTACCTCGCCGGAACCGATCAAGGAGGATGAGAAGTTGAATGCTTATGATGGCGTTCATCCTGTTGATGAAGACACTGTTTACGGCACGCTACCCCCTTCACGTCCATGGAAGCGGCGCCCACTTTTGCCCCATCATCGCCGAGACCTCACGAGCACGACAAACCCAGTACATTCCAGGCTTGGGAGCCTTCTCGGTGCTAACAATAATGTCGGTCTATCTACCCTTTGACCCAACTTTTCTTGTCTTTTGCTCACCGAAAAACTTATGCCTAGGCTTTGGCTGCCCAAGAAAAACGCAATGAAGCGGAGGTTTCTTTGGAAGCATTGAAGCAGGTCTGTTGTCCGCCAGTACGTTCATGTTTCCCCCCATTGACATACCTTTCAGGGTGAACGAGTGAACGTGAACGTTTCCCCAATGTTCATCTTCTTGTTTCGAGACGGTCAGAAAACTTTTCCACGTTCCATCCATTATCCCTCCCTGACACATCGTGTAGGCACGGTGATTTCCATTCACCCGACGCCAACTCCCGAATTCACCGCACCGATCGCTCGGCGACTTCGTCAAAGAGACACTGGGCTGAGAACATCGGCAGATGCTTCTCTGCTTGTCCACGCCCTGCTTGACATCAGTGCGTGTTGATATTACATCACCACCGCCTGTAGTGACTGATGACCTTGCAAAAGTCGTTGACAGAGCTCTCGAAGTTATTGATGAATACCATACCAAGATCAACAAGTTTGAAAAAGATATCCTTCTCAAACCTCAAATGAAGACGGTTCGTTACTGTGAGTGAACTTGCACTACGACATCAACGGGGTTGTGGAGTCTCATTCACGACCAAGTACACATCCTCTCCGGTGACCTCATCTTGCACAAGCGTACGTTGGAGCCCATCAAGACTCTGGTGTATGGGCTCCGCCGATATGACGTGGATCGATGTGCTGCCTTGGTGGATACTTCAAACCCCGCCAACGCTGGCATCCAAGTTACAGGCTTCATGAGTCACAAGTCCAAAATCTACCTTGTGGGTTGTGGTCCCCACGATCCTTGTGCCGCTTTGCTCACTGCATTTTCCAGGCTGATGTTTTCGATCACATGGAGTACATTTTGACCAGTCTGGAGATGTTTGCTGGGGTTGCTGAGAATTTGATCAACTACACGTTCAACGTACGTTCGTTGTGGGGTTCACATTGATTGCAGTCCGTCCTCACCACCAGATAGATCGCGTCTTACGAGATGAACGAAGTCATGTATGCAACATCCTTCTCGTGAAGATATTCATAGCTCACCTCTTTTCGCTCCATAGGCGACGTTTGACCTTGGCTACTATCATTTTCCTTCCATTGACCCTGTTGACTGGTTACTTCGTGAGTCCATCATGATTTTTCGATGCTCCCAAGCATGGCTGATGCTCGTAAAGGGGATGAACTTTGAGTTCATGTGGTCTATTCAAGGCCATTCAGACGCAATGTAAGCAACCTATCCCTATCCACACGCCACCAACACCCAAACTTACACCCTCGGTAGCTTCTGGTATATTGCTGCGCCCGTGATGTGCATTGTTCTGCCCATGTTCATTACGCCTGACCTCAAACGGATGTTCCACTACATACAAAAACGCATGGCAACCAAGAAAGCGGTCAAAGTTTGTCCTTCGCTCTACTTTAGAAGGTATCTATATCCTGACAATGTATCTTTTCTCTAGGTGTACAAGCGATCGTAATTGCTGTTAGGCGCTCCGTTTCGACCCCCGGGCTCTGTGTCGTTCTCCATGCATACCTGCTCTCATTTGATACAAACTATGGACTTCATTTTGGCTTTAGACTGCAACCCTTTCTTTATCATCACCTCTTGGGCAAGAAAAAGTAATGCTGACATCCTTCTCGTTCGTTACTGAGGCTTTTACCCGTTTTTGATACCATTACCCAAACACTGCGACGCTGAATGACTCCCCCCCCTGTCCCGCTTCTAGTTGGCTGGGCCATAGTAATATACATCTACATTTGTGTTTCAAGGAAGTAATCTTGATACACAATATCGTGCATACCGCAACGCTTTTCAGTTTGAAGAATTGAGAGTTGAGGGGTGTGAATCTTCTCAAGCTGACGTCGTTGATGGTAACGTCACGTAACTCGAAGTTAATCAACGACGCGATCATGCTCGTCCTCCATGCTGTCCCAGCCTTTCTCGTGTTTGTCCCCCTGGTATTTGCGAATACAGAGATAGTGAACTTTGCAGTCCAAGTAGAAAGTGACATTCAGCCCCCACCTCAGTGGTAGGTGAGCTTGCCACAGTCGTCGTTTTTTATACGTACGCTGAGGACCCCACCCAGGCAGGTTCTCGATTTTCAAAAGGCTGAGATTCTGCATACCCTCGTTGCAGCTCCTCTTGGAACGGAACGCGAAGAGATATGCAATGGTTTTGAGCCCTGGGCGCAGCGGCCTTGCCCGCATGAAATGTGGCTGGTCCTCGACCTCGGCGACGAGAAATGGCACGATTACGCTAAATTTACTCTCCGCCTTTCATGGCCAGCTTCTGTGAGCTCCTCCACCTAAGCCTTTCTCTGTTAATCTAATCAATATGTAGAACCCTGTAGATTTCTTCCTTGACGTGTTCGATGACGACGCGCTCACAGACAAAAAAACAAACAGCACGTTGACCAAAATCCAGACGACATCACTAAACCACCGGCGGAACTTCGCTCGCGTACGCGTTGTCGATACTGGCGTTCGTAACCCCCAAGCCAAGAAACCCACGACGGTCACGACAACGACAACGACGACAACGACAGGAAACTTTGACGGCACACACGATCTCCGTCCCGTGTCCTTCATCTTGCAGCTCGAACCTCTTTCATTCGGAGTTCTTCCCATCTCACTCATCCCAACCTTGGTCACTATATTAGTAGTGTGTTCCGCGTTAGGGACTCTCATCCCTTCTATCAATCGACATCTGGACGGTTTGGCGCGACGAGCTCAGCAAGAGCTCAAAGCGTTGAACAAGGAGTAGGGACACAACCATTACAGCCCTCTACAAGACTCATATACCAATAATCCTCGTACGAGTTTTGCAGAATCTACGGCTGCGCATACAATCGTGCATATACCCACAATACCCAGATGAAAGTACCAGAATGCAACGAGAATCATTGAACATATTATATGTTGCAGAGTTTCGTAGGAAGCATAAAACGGAAGATACTAAGGCGACGAGTGTGTAAATGGACGACATCACAAGGCAAACCGAGTCCCGAGTCCCGAGGCTCCTGACCTCAAACCGCATTGTCCATCTTGCATGCCCACTTTCAATCATACTGCACCCCCAAAACACCACCGACTTCGTCTCCGCCCCTGATCATCCTCCAACACATTGTTCTCCCTGATCACTTTCAAAAAGGTGCTCTCTAGTGTGGCTTTCTCCACCGTATATTCCGCGAAATCTCCTTGGCTGGAAAGTATATCGAACAGCCTCGCTAAACCGCCTTCAAAGTCCATGGGAACCTCGAAACGCGTCGCAACGTCGTCCGCCAATTTGGCGCCAGGTATAAGCGCCATGAGCCTTTGAGCACGTAACGTGTCCTCTCTCGTCCGGCATGAAATGTGTATCTCGTAGCCTGCATATCGTCGTAGCAAGGACTCCGTGGTCCCGATGGCTGTGCGGGTATGAGTTTGGACGTCTCGTCTGAACGGTCTGACCACAAAAAAAGGAGAGACTTTGCTTACCCAGAACCTTTTTCGCGAGGATACCAACCTTGTTTGCCAGTGCAGAAGCTTCCTCCATAGAATCTTTTGGCCGAGATCAGAATTGAGAAGACACCCTTGAAAACAAAAAAGGAGAGGAACGCACGTGTGGTGATGATGACAGCCTTGCCTTCAGCAACATTCTTCAACGTGTCCCACATCTCTCGCTTCATCTTGGCGTCRATTCCAGTGGAAAACTCGTCAATGAGAAGCACCTGGGGATTCCCTGAAGAGATAAAACCGACCCCATCGGCACTTGCACCCAAACGAAAAAGTAAAAGAACGTAACGCACCCATCAGAGCAATAGCCAAAGACAATTTACGCTGGTTCCCACCCGACAACTTGTTCGCCAACCGATCCGCGTAAGTTGATAACGACACTGCCGATAATACCGCCTCGGCGTTCTCATTGAGCTCCTGGCCCCTTTTCAACCCTTTGAGCCGACCATATACGAGCAAATGCTCGCGAACGGTGAGCTGTGAATCAATAGCTGTGAACTGTGGACACACGCCCAAAGACACCCGAGCTGTCTGGGTGTTTCGAATAATAGATTGTCCATCAATCAGGACATCGCCAGAGTCGGGCGAAATATCACCACCTGTGTATTGAGTTTTATTTGACGGGTTAAAGTCAAAAAACCATTTTGAATCAGAATAAAACAAAGAAAGCTCACGAAGCACGTTGAAAGTCGTTGTTTTCCCAGCCCCATTGGGTCCCAACATGGCGAAAATTGTATCTCTCGGCACTCCGAAGCTCACATCATCCACGACCGTTTTGCCTGAATACGTCTTTGACACACCCAACACCCTTAAAAGGTCATTTCCAGCTGATGCTGCGCGCGCTTCGGCCAATACATCCCCGCGAACAAATCCCTTCGTATCCGTCCCTTGCCGCAACTTCTTTCTCCCCGCCCTACTCGGAAGGAGCGAGCCAGAGTCAACCCAGACAAGGATGCCGAAAAATATGAAGCTGAAGACAATGAGAAAAAGGATTGGTCCACCAAAGTGTTGAATTGATCCGAGCGACTTTGTTGCAAGGACAAGGTTCTTATCGCAAAGCAAGGAAAACATGTTGACAGACAAGAACAATGCCCTCGTCTACAGACCAAACCCGATTAGAGTCTCATCTTGGCTTGAAATGTTGCCAACCACTTACCACGCTTGCCACAGGTGAAATGAGGGCGAGAGTGAAATGCAGGATTGTCATGGAATTTTGAGTATCAGAAGGCTTGGCGTAAGTGAGCACAAAGAGATACATCGCTACATAGAGCTACGGTGACATCAGCGAGGTTTTTTTTTTTGATATAAAAAGGAGAGCAAAAGGGCGATACTTACTATGAAGGCGATGACTTGATAACAAGCAACTGCCGCAAAGGCCCCAAGTGGAGAAGAAACCATAAGAGACATGCAGTATGCAAACAGCGCAGCTGTCATGCCGTACAACACCAGAACCAACCACTGTTTATCCCAAATGTCAGCTTAACTCCTCGCAGAAACCTAAATAGGTCAATGGAACGCACTAAAAGAGTCAGGCCGTAGAACACGGGGGCTACTTTTGCCACTGTGATCACTAAAATCGTCGCAACAAGAGTCGAGAACATCATATCGAACAACAAATGTCCAAGCCACAAGCCAGCCGGATTGGAGAGGCCATTGGACATTTGCATCGCCTGGACCGAAGAGCTACGTTCCCTTGAAACGTACAGCGCGAAGAACGCGGGATATACAGCCTAACCGGGAAATAATGATTCGTCACCTCGCACTGCGCCTCCCTCGAAGAAAGCAAAGCACGAAAACTCACCATTGCAGCCCCAAATACCATAGCCCACTGAAGCGAATTCATAGATTCTCCAGTCACTGGCATCCCTTGGAAACTGAAATAGTCAGGCCTGATGATCGACGGCGTATCACTAGATCGTCCAGTACTGTTCAACGCTCGGTTGTAAAGTATATTGGTGACCACATTCAACAACTTGGCCCCTTTCAAACCTCGGGAAGCTTCCCAGGCAAATAAAGAAGGGCCTGAACCCGTGTCAATGGAAACACCACCAATAGACAGGTTGAGATATTGTTTTTGGATAATTTCAACAAAAGCAGTGCGATCCGTGATGTCCATGGCCTGGAACGAGTCGTGACTGTTCCCAAGAGTTTTGATTATCCCTGGAGGCGAGTTGAGTGGGACTTCAAGGCGTGGTATGGCACCGTAGGGCAGAGGACTGGCAGGAGAACCAGGTAAATATAAGGACTCCCCCCTTGGTGCGGGATATGCCCTTTCACAGGTCTCTGCTTTTCTACCTGAGAGGAACACGAGCGGAACGGTGGCACCTGCGATGGCTATTGCCACAAGTAACAGGGGAGTCAGCCAACTGTGGCGGGCTACCAAGAGGCGCTTGTGGAATATGGTGAACGCTTGTTGCAGAGGAGATGTCAGTCGTCCAGGGGTGAGAACCATCCGCCCAGGTTTGGTTATCCCAGACCCGTTGGCTGTGTCCCGGGACACTTGTTCGCTTTCCGAATCGGGTTGATGACGACGCATCAAGTCCAAGAAGATGCTTTCCACTGAAGTTCCAATGACATCGTACGAAGAAATGTGGTATGCTTGTTTTTGCTCGTCAAGAAGCTGTAACACAGCTTTGATGGCGGGGATGTTTCTTGTCTTCAAGTGGTAGGAGGTTTGTGAAGGTGGAGATAATGTCGGATAAGTTTCGGGAAGGAGTGTGCGAATCTCGCGAAGAAGATCATCGGAACGAGACAGGAATGATTTTTCGCCATTCGTCACATCGTCAAAGGCGACTTGAACCGTGTAGCCCTCCCCAAGATCTCGTTTCAGAGCGACCGGAGATCCTTCTGCGACGAGGTTCCCAGGTGCAGCAAGGATGGCAATGTGATCGGCCATAAGATCAGCCTCGTCCAAGAACTGGATGTCTCGTAAGTATTAGGACTGAACACCGGGAGGACTGCATCTCACGTGCGTCGTGAACACGACTGTCTTTCCTTGACGATAAGAGGTGAGAGTTCTCCAAAGAGCACGTCTGCTAAGGGGGTCTACTCCTGAAGTACACTCGTCCACAAGAACAACTGAAAATTATCATGCTTCAAAAACTCCAAAACGTGGTGAAAAAGGCCGTAAAATCATACCTTCCGAGCCTCCGACCAGCCCAATAGCGAGCTGCAATTTTCTCTTTTGTCCTCCCGACAACGTACTTGCAGGTGCATTTATTTTCTTCTCCAAGTCACAGTCCTTCAGGAGTTGTAAAACGTCTTCGTCTCCCTTAGATTTACCCGACCATTTGACAGCCTTCCACACTTGCATAGTCTGCAAACATGACAACTGGGGGAAAAGCACATTCTTCTGAGGTACAATTCCGATGGTGCCCCGAGGTGGACGGGTGACGTTGCCTTCGAATAAGACATGACCACTCGTTATACTCGTGAGGCCACCGAGGACTGAAAGTGATGTCGATTTCCCTGCCCTATAGGATGAAGTCAACATTACGCGTCACAACCTTAACAAGCAACAACAGATTTACCCGTTAGATCCCAGCAGCACAAAGATACCCGACTTTGGAACATCGAGTGTTAGGTCCGCCACCGCAGTCACAACTTCCTTCTTCGAAAACAAACCTCCTGAAGTCTTAAATGTCTTGTTCAGNTTCCGCAAGGATATAGCGACGCCTTCAGGAATCGGGGCAAATCCTTCGGCTCGCCGTTTTCGCCAGAAAAGCCACGATCTTGCGGAGGGGTCTGGCACATCATAGAGGAAGCGTTCGAGCAGCAAGGCAAGGCAAGGCCAGAGGAAAATATTGACCTAAAGCTCTGGGATCAATGGTAGTATATTCGTTCAACGGTGACTCGCTTACAACGCCTGCGAGAAACACTGGGAGTAATGCCAGATTGTATTCGGGGTCATTTTCCAACCAGCTGGCTGGGAGTTTGAGCGCCTCATAACTAGAGATGGTGCGCATCGCGAAGACGTAGTATCCGGGAGGGAATATGAGGGTCAAGACAAATGCTTCACCTGTGTCTGCGTATGTCCTGATTAGGGCAATGACTCCGAATAGAATAGTAGCAAAGGTAGCGACAACCGCCGCGAGCTGTGGACTCTTCCCAAAAGGGACGGCTATGAAGAGCGACCAGCTGGCCAACGATAGGCCCAACACGACGTGGACAATTACGATCAAGCCGACGTTGCTCTCGATAAAGATCCGGAAACGCCAGATAGCGCTAACAATGATCCATGCTGGAAGGTAAAGCAGGGAGAAGCTGATATGCCAGGAACTGAAGAGTGTGAGACGAGGGGAGAACATCGGAATGGGCCACTTTACAAGATTCTCGCTGAGTCCAACAACCCCATGACTTTCATGTGGGCTGTAAGCGCAGACGCCCTCTCCCCAGCGACGGCACCTGGGAGCTGGTACACGATCCCTATGAAGCAAATCAACCTTGAAAAGAAAATTGGAGGGAGAGGGGGGTCAACACAATATCAAAGGCAAAGCTTCATACGTACAACCCCAGAACAAGGACTTCGGAAAACCCTTTGATGTAGTCTATAGACAGGATAAGAAGTCATCACGAGGTGTTCAGTAAGCTACTTACTCAAGCGTGAATCTGTCGCTTGTTCTTCGTTCGTTGACGTTGTAAAGGGCCACTCAAGGGGTGTCTGTACTCGAACACCTGTCCTGATTTCGATGATTGCCTACATGCAGGGGTGGTGTCAATGGGTAAGCTAGATACGGAGGAAATGTCAACCAACTGACGCGGTCGATTGCAAATTGCAGGGGTAAGACGATCGTCTCAAAATCGCCGTCGTGTTTCACCACGTCGAATTTGTTCAACCCAGCATCCGCAAAAATTTCGTATACGAAATCTCCCGGCTCTGTCTGCGGGGTGGAATCGAAACTGACGGCGGCAAAGCAATCTGACCTGTACATGAAATTCTGAGGACATGCAGGGGAGAAGTCGGCCATAGTTGCGACTTGGACAACGCGAGAACGCTGCTCGTCGTTGAACGATGATGTGATGTGTGTCATGATGTCCTTTGGAGAAGGGACACTGTTCCCATCCGTCTCGTCTGCCCAAATCAACTTGGAATTTGCGCCAAATTGGCTCTCGAGGGTGTGTATAGGCGCAGGTGAACCAATACCATACTGCAACGACACATTGGTCAACACGTATCAACAGAGATAGCAAGAGATATCGCTCACGTTGTCAGAACCACCCAGGAGAACTTGGGCGACGGCTAAAAATACACCATAAGCAACGGGGAGGACAAAAATTACAATAACATTTAGCTTCAAATATCAGGTGAGATCGAGGAGCCAAAGAATGAGTGACGGAGCGCACCAAAGGACGTTTGGATAAGACTATCCAATTCTTCCAGANAAGAGCTCGAGACTGACGCCAAAACAAAGTCAACATGGTCGAGGCTAACAAATTAGGGTTTCAAGTCACGAAAAGAGACGGGGGAGAGTAAAAGTTAAGGAAAACTGCGCAGCTAAACCATGGGGTACTTATCATATAATATAATGGCGAAATATTGCCGGTGGCAAACATCTGGAGAAACCTGTCTCAAGGACAAGTCGTCCCGGACGGCAGTGTACATGTGCACCTTGAACTAATGGGGACGAGAGTCGCAAACTTTGTGTTGAGTGGTCACCATGACCATGTTTTTCAAGAAAAGGAAGACGATCCAAACGGCGACTCGGAGCCGGCGGACTGCGCATCTCGAAAGAGTCTTTCACGCATCGCCCTGCAAGCTGCGCATACAGGCTTGTACAGGCCGTGGTGAACTTGGGGAGAGGCCAAAATGAGGAAATGTCCCGAATGGGCTGGCAGAACTCCTAAAGGAAATAGGTTATGTCATCACTCACCGAAGGACTTGAACTGTTCCGAACTTGAAACTAACTTTTCCAGTCACCACGTCGCCCAAATGTATGCAACAACATCCACCAAGGTCTTCCTCAGTGTTCCTTCCTTATATTGACATTCATGATCATTAGAAACAGGAACAACGCGTTGAGGGGTTACAGGCCGAAATCGCGGCACTTCAGGAAAGACTAGGGTTTGTAAAATACAAATCCACAGTCGCAGAGCCACTTTGAAACCTGCGTATATGCGCATGAAATGTCGCTCAGAGCAGGTGAAAATGCCGATCAAATTGTGAAAACGCACATCAAGCTGCTTCACCGATACAACGAAGCGAAAGACGCGACACAGGTACATCGACACCATGATCCACTCACTTATATTGACCGTCGGGTGCTTTAGATTTTGATTGGAAGGGTGTGTAGTCTGGACGTCACCATTACGCGTTTAAAGAGTAAACCGTTTTTCTCAGCTGGCCGCGCTTAAAGAAACCACCGTCAGACAAATTCACGAGGACTACGACCTCCATAACAGCGACTGACCCGGTATGGCCGATGCGCCTATTCGTCTGTCGAGCAGAATACCCAACTTGTACCCAAACCGCCCCACACATCACAAATAACGGAGTTTTTCCGAATCAAGTTGTTCTCCTCAGGCCATATCTTGAGAGGCAACAGAGCGTCTTCCGTTTCCCCAGTCCCAAGGTTCCCGTGTTCGTTCCAGCCCCAACCCCAGACCTCTGTTTTCAAAGTAGTTTCCTCTGTAAATACCGCAAGGACATGTTCACTGCCACACGCTAAACGCGTCAAGGCGTAATTAATGAGTGATAACGGGAGGTCAATAGGAGCGAGAGATGCGGTGGGTGAGTGTCGCCCCAGCTGTCCATGAGTGTGGCTGCCTGCGGCCAAGATGGTGGAGCCAGTGGTAGCGCAATAAGAGTTGTTCCAAGTGCACCCGATAACATGAGCATTCCGCACGCCGTTAAGGCCATCCAGCTGGTTTTTGCGGTTTGAACCTAGCGCAGAGACCGCGCCGGAAGCATGAAGAAGTACCGTGTGTTGCGCACCCAAAGCAAATGATATCACAGGATCGGTTGATGATGGAACGTCAATCTGAGTTGGTGTTCTAATGAAAGGGGGCAGTCGATAACTTTGGACCATGGGGTGGGTTCCGAGTTGGCCATGACGACACATTCCCCAACCCACGATGACAGAACCAGCCGGCGATGTGTCGTTGATTTGAACAAGGACATGATGTTGTCCCGCTGTTATCGAGGAAATAGATAGTGATCGAGTATTCAAGTGAGGATGGAGATGTCCAAAGTCGACGGTGTGCCAATTCTCGCCTTTCCTCGAGCCATCAGCACTATGCACCCCCAAGTCACCAAAATCGTTTGACCCCATCGAAATCAACACGTCCCCCTCTCCCGGAGCAGAGAGTACGACATAGGACGTCTCCCAAGCGGCTGCGATGAGCTTGACACGATAGTTTTTGCCTGAAAGGTGTGGCGGTGGTAACTCCACGCGTTGAAAAACTGTTACTGGTGTTTGAGCGTCCCTTCCTAAGTGTAAAAGCTGCCCTGCTCTTCCATCACCACAACCCCACAACTCTGTGTAAGATTTTTGATCGCCATCAATGCGTTCGAGGAGGACGAGAGTATGGTTGGCGCCACAAACGATGTTGGAGATGTGTCGCGTGGCGAGGGGTAGTTGTCCGGGTGGGTATCCTGAGAATTGACATGGTTGGAAGGAATGGGAGTCGTCTTGGGTGCCATGAGCGAGTTGGCCTCGGGCATTGGAGCCGGAAGAGAGGAGATGAAGCATCAGGTAAGTCGAGTCAATTGTGGAAGAGGGGAGTGTCGGAAGAGGAGTCAGATGAGCGCGGGCCAACCCAGTCACAGCCTAACTTAGCCGATCATGAATTTGATGTCCAAGGGGAGGCTATGTTCAGGACCGAATCGTGGATAAAAGCTCAGTGAGTTCTTTGGTCGGAAGGTTACAACGACACCACCCTCTTTACAATCTCAATACTTCCGAATGGCAACACTCCAGAATACGAGAGGCGTCTTGGGTCTTGTCGGGCCCCTCATTGACGGTCTTGCCCTCTCCGCGATCAGGTCCGCGCCGGACGAAGCCAAACCATCCTTGATTACCACTCGCCCTCCTTATCACATCACCCTTTTCTCAAAGGCAGAATTGAAATCACTTTCACCATCGCAGATCACAAAGACACAACCAGACATCACCCACATTCACAGTCTCGGCATTGGAGGCTCGTCAAAAAAAGAAGTCTACTTTGTTGTGATAATATGGGCTGCAGGACAACAAGCACGAATCCAGCTCGGATTACCCCCAAAACACTTTCATATCACCCTCACCGATCACGACGACCACGACATGGACAAGGGAGTGCATTCGTTGATCCCCGTTTCTGTCAACACTCCCCATCTCTCTCCAGACCTTCTTGATCACCTCTGTTTTACTTTGCAAACCTTCAAGAGCTACAACGACGCGCAAAACTACGCTGTCCGTCTGGTCATAGCAGAAACCGATTCACATCGCGGGTTTTTGCGTCTCGCCGATGCGGCCCTCCGGAGCGATCAGTTCAAGTTGTCGATGCTCTCGTATGCACGCGCCTTTGAACGCGCCGAGCAGGAAAAAGTCAGGTCGTACTGCGTCAGGAAGATGACCGAATGCTCTCAACACACCGAATGGGGACCAGTCTTCTTCGAAGATGACATCTCACAACTACCCGCGGAAATCACAACGATTTTATGCTCGCCATGGTCGCAAGAGCTTCTCACAGCGATAAGCGACTCGAATCCCATTCCTACACTCCAAATTGAACCCAGACAAACTCTCTACATTCCAAAACACGTTAATACAAATCGACCGGAATACAAACTTCCTAGATTTTTCAGGTGGCTCATCCCATTCCGCCTTGCAGTCATGTCCACACCCCGACACGAAGACGACATCACTGCCCTCGCTTCACCTTGGATCGGTATCCGTCACGTCCTCACTCTCACTGAAGAGGAACCTCTCTCCCGGCGTTGGTTTGCCAGGAAACCCATAACCAACACTTTCCTTCCCATACCGAATTTCAACCCCCCTTCCATCGAACAAATGGACATCGTCATCCGCCTCCTCGAGGACGAGCAGAACTTCCCGCTCCTCATTCATTGCGGAGGGGGTAAAGGCCGCGCAGGCACCGTCGCAGCATGCTACCTTGCCGCTTTCGGTTTTGAGAAACCGCGCTTCGAAATCACGCAGCCCACGATGCCTGCAGCAGAAGCCATCTCCCAACTCCGCCATTTACGACCAGGGAGTCTGGAAACGTCACAGCAGGAAAACTTTGTTTCAAAGTGGTGTAGCACTCTGTGGAAACGGCAGTCTTTGTATCCTGATCGGCCTTCGGAACCGGCACCGTGTGCGTTAGAGATAGAAGGATCGTTCGTTCCAAGGGAAGGTGACCTGTTCGTGTTGGTTGGTCTCCCTGGATCTGGGAAATCGTATTTTTCGAATTCGTTGCTGGCGAGAGATCCGAAAGGATGGACGAGAATTTCGCAGGATGACACAGGCAGCCGCGCTATGTGTGAGGCGGAGATCGGCAGGCCCCCTGGTGGTGGAGGGAGGATGTTATTGGATCGATGCAATACGGCGGCTGTGGACAGGGCTGGATGGTTGGAGTTGGCAGCCACATGGGCCAAGGCTCC
>CEMH01201302.1:0-15747 GCA_001179725.1 Macrocystidia cucumis | reverse complement strand
GGTTTTGAAGACCTTGCTGTCGCAAGGTGATTGACCTCGGTTTTCGTTCTTCAAAGTCAACAACCATCAAAACTTCATTCAACGTCCACCCAAACCCTCATCAAATTTTGCAGGTACCAGCCTGAAATTGAACAGTAGGTTGTCGACTGGTCACACTTGTAAGTCGACTGAAGCTCTTGAACGTGACTTCGGATTGTCTGATGAACGGGTGGTTCTCAGATGCATGGCTATGATGCCTTTGAACGCCTCGCCGTGCACGCCTGACGGCACCAATCTCACTGTGATGTCGCCAGCGGGATATGGATATTGGTATTCTTGTATGTCCTACTCCGTCGAAAGTTCCCTGGTTTCTTCTCGGACAACTGCTAACACAACTAGGCGACACCCCCTGTGGCCAGAGGTTGCTCGTTCCAATGAAGAGAACGGCCTGATTGATTCTAAGGGCTTGAGGACCACCACGTCTCCCCAACCTAACCATTTGTCCCGGTAACGACCCTGTCCCTCCACCAGTCAGCAGAGGCTCACGTGGTCATTGAGTCGGTCCTTTGTCCTTCTCACAAAGAAAAGCTGGCAATCTACCTTCACCACCTTCTCCTTCGTACCACCACCATCTGCTCTACATTAACTACATCAACAACAACAACAACAACTTCCTCGCACTATTCCTCGAAATCATGCTCGTTTGGCGCTCAATCGTTGTTGCCTACTCAATCCTGTTCGGAATCCTCAGTTGGGCGTTTCTGGAGTTCAAGGTCAAAGAAGAGCTGAGGCTTCTCGACTTGAAAGGTATGTCTCAGCGATTTGTGGAGTGCCCACCTGAATTTAGTCATCTAGATATGGCTATCAATACAACTGAGGCGCGCAACCGCAGTATTTTGCTCGAGGTTGAATTGGTTGAGTGGCTGGAGTCCGTCGATATTGTTCCCCAGGTGATAAGAGTGTTCATTTGCATTCACTTAGTTATCTGACTGCGCTTTTGTAGGTTCCCGACACATTCTTCAACTCGAAGATCATCGTTGTCGATTCCATCATCAACGCCACTGACATTGTGGAGGAGTTGGCCGTCTTGAAAATGAATCTCGAAATACTCTTCCGCGTCCTTTGTGAATCGTACGTATACGTGTTTTATCTCATGTGTGAGTGGCTGCTTTAATTTGGCTTCCCCAGTTCTCTTGAGTTTCAAGTTAAGCGAGACACCGCTATCAAGCGTCGGGGTTTTATGGCTCCCGTTGTTCAGTTGACGTCTTCTGGATCAACTTCCGCCCGGATTGGGTACACCCAGGTGGTGCGCCCACTGTTGGACGTGGTGATCCAAGGAGCGGTGGCATTTTCGAACCACGTACGAGCGTCAAGAATTGCTGTTACATCTGCTGCGTTCATTCTTCGGGACGCTGTAAAACCGAAGGACTGGGATACTGTCAAGCTGTCGACCGCGCCCCTTCACCAGACGTTAGCCGAAGATCGAGTTTTCCACTTCCTTCATTACTTGCAATCGGATTTCAACGGCGCCCTCCTCGCACTTAAAGCACAAGCTATCTGGACGGAAGAGGTGTTACGCCTATTAACCGCGTTCCAGGAGGAGTTAAATATGAAGCAGGGGATTGAGGGCGTCGAGCGTCTCACTGAGGTGGTTTGCATGCTTCCTTCCCCTTTCACCTTGAGCGATTGAAACAATTTGTTCAGTCATGTTTTCTCCAATTTTTCTTTTCGTATCGTTGCCTGCTGTATTTTCTGCGTAAAGTCTGAATTCGTCGGTTTCAATTTAACCTGCCCTTGGTTTTGGAAATCAGAGCTGGGTCGTTGAGCATCCTGAAAGAGAAACATCCGTGTGACCGGGGCAAGAACGGAAAGCGTGGACAGAATCAATTTGCGGAACCGTGAGCAAATCGACCGCCACCGGCGGCGGAAACGATCATGATCGTCCACGCTTCCCTTTTCCCTTGACACGATTGGCAAGGACACCAACTGCAATTCGAGATATGCTGTGTTCACCGGTGAGGGTGTTTGACAATACAAATCCCGCATGGGCCCACATCCCCAGCGGCTTGCAAGACAGTCTGAAGCCTAACCGTGGGTTTTAATTTTACTGGAGAACACACAAAGAATTCGCCCGATAGATGAAGGCGCCGCCGACCTTCGCAACGATCTTTGCGAAATCAGCAACTCCCAACAGGTTTTCAATCTGTCTTGCACCTTCAATTCCTCGCAATCCAGTTGAGCTCCTGTATCTGCCAAGTTACGTTGAAGTACTTTATGTATCGACGCACTGACTTTTCGATAATTGAAATTTACATACACAATCGGACGACCACAATACCAGTCTTGTCAAGCTCGAATCGAAATGTACGTTTGCCACCGACTCCCACCCGACTCTATTCCAGGTAGTCCATTCCACGCCACTAGACACGCACACACACAGACTGCTTCTCTTCGAACAATATGCCTACCGACGCCATTGATCATTCGCACGCCCACTCGCCAGCACAGGATTGTGAATATCATATAACTCTGCCTCGCTGTGGATACTTTAGCGAGAATTTTGATTAGGGTATCCGCGCACTCACGCTTCGATATCGCTGGGGTGTTCCAAGTCCATGCTGGCCAGGCAGTGAAGTTGCTCCAGCTGAAACTCGCTGCGTTTTGACTTCCAGAGCGGGCAATAAAAATTTTCTGGGAGACCTTTGACCGCGGGACCACTATTTTTGCGAGTTGTTTGCGATCGCATGTGAGGATACTGCCCAGGAGTGGCAGTAAAGGAGCCTTGATAGCGGTCATGCAGATGCAAGGCATCAAGCGTGCGAAGCCATCGTGTCAAGTATTCGCTACGCCATTCAAGCTGACGGATAAAGTAACGATGAGCACCACCACGATGGTCTGACTCATCGTCGCTCATCCCTTGAACCCCCAAAACGGCAATGACTGCTTTTGCCTTCTCTCGTTCGGCTGAGTTGGGGTAGTGACGAACAAGTTTCTGTCGCCGTCGGTAGAGCTTCGCAACCAAGTTAATAGTAGCCGTTGATGTGTGAAGAATGACATACAAGCCTCTTGCGCGCTTTACGTCGATGTGTTGCTCCTTTTAAAGCGGTTGGATTCCTCTCGCGCTTCTGAAGATAGGAGAAGTGAGAGTACCACTTGCTCATCACGATAGATTGCTTCAGATTACAGTCGGGGTGCTGTTCGAGAAAATCTTCCGCAAAGACCGCAGCAACAGAGCGATTCCACGTCGACCGCGGTTGTCCACGAAAATCAGGGCGAAAGTCGTCCGCAACGCAACAGTTGCCTTCATCCGGATCGTAAGCAGAGAGATCTTCTTGCGTAGGGCTGTTAAACAGCGGGTCCTTGCCATCCATTAGAGCTGAGAAATGCTTTCTGATCAGTAGCTAAAACGTTGCATCAGCAACACCAATTTGGGAGGTTGAAGACCAGCGCCCCACATTATAGTCATTGTGCTCGCGAGTACGCGACGACGGAGGTCTGGTCAATTTTGGGACGAACTCCTCAGAGCCACTGGATTCGTCCTCTCCATCATATCCGTCTACATTTAAGGGGATCTTCCTTCTGTCAAACTCGGCTGCGACTATCTTGGCAATGAGAGCTTCGGTCTGTTGGTCCTTCAGCAAGCATCAGCACCAACCGTTCTCTGGGAGTTTGAAACTGACCTCGTCACGAGCATCGTTCCTTCGGAATTGGCTACCAGCCTGAGGAAGATGAATCGTACTGCATAAACCGGACAAAGAGGACGCACCGGAAAACCTTCATTCCAGGAGCCAAATGTATGTCGATCTTCTTGCGAGTTAGTGCTATGCCCGTCCTGCATACATTGTGACACAAGAGCGACAGCGAAATGAGAAAAACAATCATACAAGCATAGGCTCTCCAAGGTCATCAATATCCATTTCATCCTTTCGCCCGTCAGACTTGATCGAATAAGACAGTCGAAATAACTCACGAAGACTGGATCACCTAGGTCATCGACTGGATCACCTAGGTTATCGCCGTTATCCTAGAAGAAGTTGGTAATCGTGGACATTCTGAAGACGACGAAATTCTCTAACCAGATCATCCATTTCCACGTCCTCATAAATCGTGGACGTCACCAGACCTGTACCAATGATCGACAAGTGTACTTACAAAAACAGGATCGCCCAGGTCGTGGTCAAGGTCAAAGGGTGTTTGTTCATCGGGAATATCCTGGATTTGTTATCATCAAAGGGAGGCCGACGGGACGGGAACAACACAAACCTCCATTTCATCGTCTCCGTCGTGAGGTTCCTGGTCTATATCTGACTCTGTGTGTGGTGCTCTTTTCTTGCCCTTTCGGTCACGGCTTTGACCTTGAGACGAATGTCTATTCAAGCTTGGCACATATTGGGAAAGAGGGTTGGCTAAAGATAGGGCGTGGTCGCTTGTTTCAAGTTCGGACGGAAAGGAAATTCAATTGGCTCACCCTTAGGCTTCTTGGGAGACCTTTTGCGATGGCGAGAAGCAGGCATCTGTCAGAGAGGTACGTTGGATGAAAGAGACCATTGACCCAAGATACTTATGGGAGGGGGGAACAAAGGACTCCGAAACTTTAAACTGGAGCCACGTTGCAGCCACAAAGCCCTCACGCAAATAAAAAGGTACGCGAACATTCGCCTCTGCTCAGCACTCTCCCCGACACGTCGTCGACAGCCCATAAGTCTCTCTGCAATGCAGTCTCATGTCGGATCGCCTGTCTCCCCGATTGGTGTAACAGCCTCTGCGACGGTCAGTTTGTTATAGATTCCCATTATTACTACGTTAAGCCATACTCATAAACGCCTCTCAGCAACCTTCCAGCGGTCGCTCGTTGAATCCCACCCATCGAGACCGACAGATCTCACATCACCCCTTGTTCCCTGATCGAAGCAGTGTCCAAAGAAGTCATTTACCTCATCGCGGAATAACTCCCGCGCCTAACCGTCAAAGTCTGAACGCAGGTGTCCCGATACTTTCACCACCTCATCGCGCCTTATTATCTCAAGGAAACAGTCTTAAACAGTATGTTACCCGAGGCGACTCCTTTGGTCCCGAATTCAGCATCGAGTTGCGTGGCTCTCCCACCCCAGATATCGTTCGACTGCTTTGTTCGATCAACCATAACAACACTTTCACCCTCAATTGCGACTTCAACATCGTCGTAGAGCACCAGGAGGAAGTTCTTCATCTCATTCAGCATAAGATGTCTTTGATTGACCTCCGGATTCACTTTCAAGAAATCGATGGGTTCCTTTCCGAAGGGCATGCCACATCCGCACTACAAGCACTGCTATGCGCTGCTGAAGGCTGTCGTGACCTCACCTTTTTTACGGATTCAAGCCTCACGGAACTCCCACAACTTCCATTACTCCCACAACGCATCCGACATTCGTTTCTGCCATTTGAGCTTGGTGAACTCCCAAATTCCTTGCGAACAATTTCGATCTCAATCACGCTGTTTGCTCTACCGACCTTTACGGACATGCTTGCATCATTATTTTCCAGCGCCACCCTCTCAGAGCTCGAAATTCAACGCGGTAACGCGATCCACGGTTCCGAAAACAAGGATCAGGCAGTCGTCCAACTTCTGGAGAACATCTCCTTGCGCAGCATCACTTGCTTGTCTATCAGCGGGGTGTTACTGGGAGGGCCTCTTCATTTCCTCGTAGGCTTTAACAACCTCCGTAGCTTGGAGCTCGTGTGTATTGGCAGCCGCGACATGCACGAAACCATCTATCACGAACACAGAGACAGCAGGGCAATCGTCGTCGAGCTACCTCAGCTTCAATCCCTCAAGATTTCGACTAATTACACTCATTTTCTTCACGTGCAATCGCGCTCCTTCCTACTCGAACTCCTTCAGTCTGGGGGTGCAGTCATGGGCCATATCACTTTTTCAGCCACGATCTACTCCCTGATGAGGACGCTTCAATTCTACTATGGCCGCGCCGTCAGCCTGAACTTCGCGTTCCGTCTCATCATCAACCACTTGATCTTCGATCAAAACTTGCATCCTGTCCTCTTGCCTCGGACAATCTCCTTTCTACCTGAAGTCTCATTTCGCCACGTCACAGTGTTGATTATCGTCGTGGATAAAATATGGAAAGATATGTATCAGGTATGTTGAATATTCCCCATGAAACACCTTTTACTAATCAGTTCGCAGAATCTCTTCTCCTGGATTTGCCAGCTACCCGACATCCGCGAGCTTTCACTTGAAGGGCCCACACACGCACATCCTCATATGTGCCAGCGGTGCACTGAGTTGATCTTGCATTTTCTAACCTCGTTGAGGTCTTCGTGTTGCCATCTTATCCATTTCAGTCGTCTTGATCGTCATAACGAACTCACTGTCGCCAACATAGCCCGTTGGTATCAGATCTTCCCAGGCGTTTGGCGTAAACATCAAGCAGAAGAAAACGAGTAATCGTATTTGAATACAGAACACATTATGCAGAACACATTATGAAAACAATTTTGATCCCTACTACGTACTCTCGAGAATTGAACGAAAGAGATGGAGGTGTGTTCAACTTTTTAACGCGTGTTGTGAGCACTGGATGAGGGACTCTTTCTAGAGAGCAATCCAGTGGGGGCGCCGCTTCAGATGCATTCCCAACGAGTAGTGGGAATTCTTTCTTGGGAGCGGAGAAACAACAGGGCGTCACGTTACAGTGTGACATATTTTCTCTCTCTCCAACCATCCCCGCGACAGCTTCCTTTCTTTCATACCCACCCACCATCCCTTTCAAATTCAATGCGGTAGCTAGTGATGTCATTCTGGGGCTCGCCTTCAGCACCCCATTGGCTCACGAACTGGAGGACTTCGCTTCGTTCCTTTCTCTCCACCCCAATCTTTGTATCTACCACCCTCCGCCTATATCCACCACCCTCCGTCCATATCTACTACCCTCCGCCCATATCCCTCCGCCCATGAACTGTTTCGGAGCAAATTCACAAGCAGTAAATACTTCATCAGTAGCAATCGGGGCGTGCGGAGTCGAATAAATATGATGTGAATTATGTGACTCATTTGCATCAAACCCTGAGTTCGAGCCTGGTCCTGGCCATCATTCAAGACAAAGGCTTCTCGTTACAATTGGTTCCTCCTCTCGGATCGCGCTCTATTCCGCCATGGAAGAATCATCGCATCCTACAGACACGAACCTCTTTCCAGCAGACGGTGTCGATATACGCCAGAATACGAAATGGACCAGGGACATTGGGACCGGAATGAAAGTTCGGCAGTTGCTTTTCGCCCCACGATCTACCGAGCCATTGCTCGCTTTTGCTCATGAACGCGGATGCTTTCTACTCGACGGGCCGACGCAAAAAATCACTGAAGTCACGTCCGAGTCAATCCTTTCGATTGCTTGGATGAAGGACCAACTATTGGTCTTTCTGGAAACAGGCGCTTTGACTTCTTACGACGTCCAGCCGGATATTGCAAGAGAAGTGTTCACCCTCCGGGATCTTCCCGCTGCTCGCAAGGGATGCATCACGTCGTCTGATGAGTTGATCGCTGCAACCTGTGGTAACAATGGCGTAATATGGTCGAACAATTCTAGCACCGGTGAACGTCAAAGAGTCTTTCTTTGTATCACCACTCTAATATACCCCCCAAGGAATTTACAAAAAGACGCATCGGTTTGATTTTGGGATATCACCATCAAAGGAATCACGTCCGTTCGTCACCAAAATGGCCTTCACCACCGACGGCAGCAAACTTTTAATTTTTTTCGCTCTTGAGGGTGTCATGTGAGTTGTTTGCTGAAGGTAGATGTTCTACGCTGACATTTCGGATATCAGACTCACGTATAACACAATAACTCGGACTTCCGGGAAGTTCTCGGCAGATGGTGAAATGTAAGGCCGCAAATCTTACCTGATCAATTCTGAAGATCCTTGATTTCAGCGGCTCGGCTGTCGTGACTAACACTCATGTTGCCATACACGGTCCACATTCTGGAACTTTCGTATACGATCATGGGTACAATAAAACCCAATCGCATATACCTCCTGGACGAGAAAGCTATGCAACACCCATCGTGTCAAGCCCGTGTGGCAAGGTTTTGATGTTAGGGCAAAATCAAAACATCTCATTCTATCGTTTGCCTGAGTTGAATGAGTTGGGGACGGTGGACGGTGGGTTCGGTCGAGTTTATGCATTGGATGTAAGCTTTATCGCGTCACCCGGATTTCAGAAATCTCACTGATGGCTAGACGCGAGAAATGGGGCCATCCCACTTCCTTCTTGCCTGTGTCGTCCAAAAAGAAGGCGTCGTTCTTGTCAAGCTCGACGAAGTTTTCATTAAAACCGCTGAGCAGCGCGCAGCCGCTTGCAGTAACTCAAAGGCTACTGCAGCGGAAGAAGGTAAGCTGGGGAGGCCGAATTATCAACTCCCTCGTCATTCACATGCCTTTCAAGATCCAATTGCCCCACCGCCGATTGACCAAAGAATTCGAAAAAGTACCACTAATTTTTCAAGCCCTTCTTGTGAAGCTTATCCCTTCGGTGTAGGAGCCGCCTCAACCAATGGAATTGGCCAACCGAGTAAAAAAGTGAAAGCGAAGGACAAGGTCCCTCGACCTTGCCGCGCCGTTGACGGTTTCCCTATGTGTTACTTTTGCTCGGACTTAAACTTGATCGACGACGTGTGCCGTTTCGATGGGATTCGGATGATCTCTGAAGACGGTAGCGTATCATTCAGGAGCCACGGTGATGGTACATTCCGAGGCATTGAGCTTTCCTGGAGTCCCGATAAACAGGATACTGACCGGGCCGAAATCAAGGTGCGCTTCATATGAGCATGTAAACTACCTTCCGGCTAATTTTTCTAGTTTCGCGCTGCTATGGCGCTTCTGCCCATTTTACGGCAAGAACTTGAACACGTCAACGAACCAAACACAATCACTCGGCGATTCGATATCACTTCACGCGAGATTTGTGGTACGTGTGGTATTAGAAGCATTTCGTTGCTCACTTGTGGACAGACTCATGCGGCATGAACGTTTTTCTGCTTTGTCAATTTTGTACATCTTGCGGTATGGAACTGTGCGATGTGTGTTATTCCAATGGGATAAACGTTTGCGAACATGGGCAAAAGCACTTCGTACCCATGTCGTTTTTCAAGCCAGATGCGGTATGTGGCCGTCTTTATTCGAACGAGTTCTTATTCGCCCCTCAGCTCAAGGAAACAATATCGGAAATGGTCCTGGAGTTGGAGAAACCAAGGTTGATGCCGACGTCTATCCCCCAATTTCCTCCAAATTCGGACGATCCATTCGCACAAATCCCCCGATTTGATGGATCCGCCTTGGACGACTCTACGTTTGCTGGTCTACTCGCCCGCTGTCAGCCATTTGTCATACATCAACCGACCACGATGCTTTCTCCTGACGCTTTTGCCGCCCTTGATGGAGGTATTGCTTGCACGCCATCACACTTCGAGAACGGAAAATGGGACAAACAGCCGCCAACAACACTCTCATCCTACTTCAAAGAATGGTCCGAAGTACGCGACGGCCTGGCGGTTGGGGGAGTTCAATCACAGATTCGGGTCAGTTTTCACCCCGTTTCTCTCACACGTCACTTAAGCGGCTCCAGGACCATCCCCCAACCAAGAGTCTCCGAGACGCCTGCCCCGACATGTACTCCTACTTTGTTGAAAATCTGCCTCACAAGAGGTTCACAAGCGATAAAGGTCCTATGAATATACTCTCGTACTACCCTGATAACGATGCGCGCCCGGATCCTGGTCTGTCTTAGTGATTCGCGTTGCCCACTATCTAACATTCACTAGGTCCAAAGGTTTACATTGCAACGGTGAGCTGTCAGTATATACGCGCTGTGTTCGCGACGCTCAGTTCACATCTCAGGGACAAATTTCTACAAAAACGGCCACAACCAGGCTTCACATGGACAAGTCCGGGGCGGTCAATATGATGTTGTACGCGGGAGAATCGAGATCGCCTGACTGCCCGCCTGGTGCTGAATGGCTCATTTGGGCCCCGGAGAGTATTGAGGATCTCTGTCATGTGCTAAACAAATCCTCGCAGGCCCCAGCTCCAATTACAAGCGAAAAACACACTGTTTCTGAGCAACAAGCTCGCGCTGTTTTCCAACGGTGCAGGCAACCAATCTGGAAGCATATACAACAGCCAGGAGATCTCGTTTTTATCCCTCCCAGGCATCCTCACCAGGTACTCGTCCCTTTAAGTTTGCTTCTCATCTCTGTTTGATCATAAAGTCCAACAAAATCAATAGGTCACAAACTACAGCAATTGCATCAAAATGGCGGTGGACTTTGTCTCGGCGGACCAAGTGCCACTTTTAGTAGACTTGGAGGAGGATTTTCGCAAAGTGAACACTCTGAAGAACCAACAAAACTCGCACGAAGACTTATTTCACCTGAATCGTGTGCTCTGGTTCGCTTGGTTGGGTTCAGAATCGTGATACATCGTGAACACCTCTTTCTTCTGTAAATCACCTCCCGATAACTTGTATGTCCCATATAGTAAATATGCAAGCACCGTGTTCAATCACTTAAAGGTCGCTCGGAGTTTGGTCTGTGTGAGGTTTCTGAAGTGGTGTTTCTGAGAATGATGATATGCAATGTATTGATTCGCTCTCGAGTCATCCTCGCCCGTTTCTAACCAGAGAACCCAAAAGACTCAGAAGCGCTCGTCGCGTGGTAGCTTCTCACTCTAGGTTGATATCATATGAGAGGCGCTCAAGCCTTCAGCACAAAACCAAGCGACCAAGCGATTCTTGATGACCGTAGGACTGATTGATTGAGAATTACATAATATTTGACACGATTCCAATGTTGAACGTGTCTCCGCACAGCCAGAACGGACTACTGACCAGGTGGATTCGTATACTCTTCGTAGTCTGCTGCCATCCTCTTTACGACGCGGTAAGTTCGGTTGCCGATCCACAAAAAGAGTCGCAAAATCTGCACTCCAACAGAAACGGCGCAATGGTAGAGAGACGTAACGGAGCGGTGAAACACTTGTGCCTGAACAGTCACATCAACACCAGGCCCGAGAGTCACTGAGACCACTTACAAAAGTGAAGGTGGAGGTGTTCTGAAGAAAAGATTAGTACGATTTTGCTAGCGGAAGATCTCGTTTGGACATACAGTCAGGTCTGCGATATAAGCCCAGGGAGGGTATACCACGATAATATACAAACTGAGAGATGTTGCGAAGATTAGACAGAGTATAAGGCCTGAAGAGTACATGAGTTGATATATGTCCTTATTCTGCGGACTGTGATCAGCAGTGTCGTTGAGATTGTTGATGGGGCAACACAAACAGAATATGCTATGAGCAGCCGTATCAAGGGGTCGTTGCCACTTGAAGGCTGTTTCTGGGAAGCTGAAGAGGCAATTAAGGTATATCAATCACACAAGCAATGAAAAACTCACAGCGGGTACATTGCCAAATTTTTATGAACGGTTTTTTCCCTTGAGTTGACGTTCCCGCGGCGATATAATTCAGTGTATCGCCCTGGAACACCTGAATAATGTGAGATGATGCAGGCGAAGAAACGGAAGAACACGGACTGCAATCGCCTGGACGACATGATCTGTAGGTGCGAAGCGAAATTACTACGCCAAAATGCAAAAATGTGGAAGGCACCAACCGCCGTGTTCAAGATCTTGAAATTTTGTTTTTGCCTTGAGATCCCAAACGTAAACAGCGCCCTTACTAGAACCAGACACCGCAACTTGACCGTCATCCAAGAATGCAACACAAACTGGGTACGAGCTGTCCGCCAAGGATTCGTGGGGAAATGATCTGATGTTCTGTTTCGATCCACCAAGAGAAACGAGGTCTATGCCATGTGATATATTGTGAACCAACAAAAACTGGGAGTCGGGTGATAATGCGGAAGATCCACTGTTCAGGTGTGAAATTGGATGTCAACTTCACAAGAGAAAAATCGGGATCGTACATCCTTGACCTCTCATCTGTGGGCGCGATAATCCACAGCGCATCCCGTGTCAATGTATCCCAAGCCCTGGTATATGGATTATAGAGTTTGTATAGGACGCCTTTAGACATATGCTCACCGGATGCCATGGTAGAGGAATGAAACAATGAGAATCCGACCACCCTCGGCGAAATGAATACTACGCGGACGAGTAGGTTTCGGGATTGCACTGTCGGCCACTGTGGGCATTTTCATTGATCCAATGGAACCTGGTTAACAATGAGTTTGAATTGCATCCCGAGAGAGCGGGAGTTACCTTGAAAAGGCTCTTTGACTATATATACCTCGTTGCCGTATGCAATTGCAAGGGCCTTGAGTTCCAGACTGTAGGCCAGGCAGTGAACTGCACCAGCAACTCCGATGTCGATATCTCTCCCATCCTGAATCTCCTATCTGAGGGTGAGCGCAATGAAAGATTATATCACTCTTCTTCATACCTTTGTGAGACGGAGACAATGAAAGAGTCGTCCTTCCACAGTGCCGCATAGGATGGTCTCAAGATTGACGGGATGCCATAAAACGCTCAAGACAGCCGATTCGAGAGACACCTCGTATTGGAGTGAGCCTGTGGAGACTGCCCAAACTTTCATGAAACCATCATCGGAGCCACTGGCAAGAAACCTCCCACAAGGGGAGAAAGCGAGGCAATTGATTGCGAACTGGTGCTCGTCAAGGATTTGCTTGGAGACGAAAGCCGTCATGACAAGGAGGATATTGGTTGGTAAGAGGTGGGTAGAACAGTGAGCAAAAGTGCCTTTGCCTTTTGGAGTCAACGCCAAGGCAAAACGCAAAACAAAGGCGCACCTTTGTTATTGAACACGTTCACCCTTGTAGTCCCCTCCCCACCGCCATGCCTCTCTCTGCCTTTTTGGACCAGAAAACTTTCACCAGTCACTCAGAAAACATACACACTTTGAGCTTTTCTCGATGCGGAAAGTATCTTGCTAGTGTTGGTGACGATAGGCTCATGATCGTTTGGGACGTTAAAAGCGGCCAAGAAGTCTACCGCTTAGCCTGCCCTTTGCCAATCCTCGCAGTCTTATGGCACCCTTTCGCACACCAGACTATGTTCTGGAGCGATCCCGAGGGCATTCACATCGTATCGGGGTTCACAATTGTGAGCCGTTGTCACTTTTCAAGGTCAATTCCATTGTGACTAACCCATCCTCAGGCGACTGAAGCACGCCAGACGTTAGATCTTCCACTTCCAGCAACGGTAACTTGTCTGGCGTACTCAACCCACCAAAAGGTTCTCGCGTACGCATGCGGCTCCGCAGTTTGCTTCGCTCTCGATATGGCAGACAGGCGTGGTTCAAGGACGAGAGCTACAAATACGCCCTCTTGGGATTTTCACGCGAAAACGGAGTCCAAATTAACCCACCCTGCTTCTACGAGGGATCCTGGCTCTGCGGTGGTGGACGGTTTTCACGTTCTGAGCCTTGCACTCATGAGGAATGACGACAGAATAATTGCAGTTTATACTGACCACGGGATCATGTGAGTCGTAACCGAGAATTGTCTGATTTCCTCGTAATTTGACGCCCCCAACCTAGGTGCTGGAATCTGAGAGCGTGCTCAATCCTCTGGCAAATACCACCGACTGCTGAAAGGCCTATTATGTGGGGTCTTTTTCTCCTTCATCTCGTGTTCTAACAAAGCATGAATCTCAGACGTGGGTTCTCTCTCGCACCAGACGAACTCTTCATGGCGGTGGTAAACCCGTTGGTTGGAGTTGAGTTGATTGAAGTAGGCAAATTGGACACCATCCGGTCGATAGGAGGCAACGTTACACTTCCCCCCAGCGAACGCTGTTCCGTCGCTTTTCTGCATGGAGGTTCAAAAATCACCCGGGGTGCAGAAGACGGCAATCTGTCGATATGGAACATCACATCGGGAGATGAATACCAATTGCTAAATCACGACGGTATGCTCAAAAACTCGCGAGTGGGGGTTCATGCTAAACTCCGTTGAAAGGTGACGCGATCCGTACGGTCTCGGTATGTTAAAGAAGCCCTCTGCATACGCGTTACCATTGACTTTTCCCCCGGAAAGGTTCATTTGAATAATCGAACGAGCTTGGTTGCAACCGGCACAGCCCGTCGAGGCCAAGGCACATACATTAAGCTTTGGGTAGCGAAAATAGGTGCGAAACTACTTTTAGCTCAACGGTCCTGTCTGAAGACACTCGCCGATAGTAGACGACGACGGAGGCCCTGGAAATCCCTGGACTGGCCTCTTGATGGCCTACCAGGTGAGACTTTCGACGGAATTACCAAAATAATCCTAAATTTTACGAACAGGAGAGAGATATCAAAGCTGTTCAGTGGCACCTGTTTTGCCTGGCCATGTTTTTGGCGCTTTTTGGGACAGTACTCCTGGGCATTGCTTTTCTCATTCAAGCTACTGGCATGACACATATACTGGTGACTCCTCTTCTTCATTCCCATGTTAGCCATATGTATATTGAATTTTTTAAGGTCAAGGGTATGAAATTTCTGGTGAGGCTTTTACAAAGTTTGCCGCTTTCCACCATTCTGAAAGTCCTCTCAGGCGATTGTCGGTATCTGGGTGGCAAAAACATTAACCTTCGTTGCGTACAATGTCGGCGTTGGAATTATTTGGGCTGCATCGCGAGCGACCAGCACCGCTGCCGACATTTTGCGTGATTTCGAGGCGTTTTCGGAAGAAATCCACCCAGTACCTAATCCTGTCATCGAACCTACAACGAGTTCAGGTATTCACTCCAAATTTGAGACAGCGCAAGCACCCACCACCTCCTATCATGGCGCCACAAGCGTGCAAACGCTTTCCATGCCCATTTTCGACCTTCAAAACACAGAAATCGAATTTTGGAGTGACCCATCCTCACTTCACTCTCTGGACACGTCGGTGGCAATTATTGCAAGCTCATCTGGAGAGCCGAACAAGCCTGAGGCTACTTGTGCTCCCACCGCAATGTGATTCAGGTTCTCATTTGACAAGGGGAAGGATTTCCCGTAGTCTGAGAAAGGTGTTGAATAAGGAGGGAGGTTGTCGTATCTCACGTCGTTGTGTGCCCAACCATATGTAGGCTACGAATCACATGCATTTTTTGTATCGGGCCTCAGATGAATAGTATTCCTAGATGTAAAATCGGTTTCAAACTATAGCTGCCTACATCAGAGGGGATTATTTCCCAGGTTCAAAGGATGGCGAAAAGTGGAATCAAGAAGTAGGGAGGATGGTTGCTCGTACCCTTCAATGGTTTATTTCGGTGATAGTGAAATCTGTGAGGCGTGTCAGCTCGCGAGGTGTACCGAACCATGCCGGATACTTACCAAATATGACTTTGTCGCTAGCTGTAATCCTCATCTCATCGAGTTTTCCCTGTCCCATGAGACATCCAGCTTTCACGACGATCTGATGTTGGGTGTGCAGACTGCGCCCGATGATTGAAGGTTGGATTTCTAATGCGACGATGAGCTAAATGGGTGATAGACGAACGAAGTTGAGAGGACTGACGTCTGAAGTTCGCTCCACCGAGCACCAATGAAAACTGAGTGATGGAATTAGACCGTCACCGCTGAAGGGTTCGAAACGACGCACAGGCTCTACACGCCGAAGCAAAGGGGACCCATCAACTTTGGAGATGCGGTAGGTCATCTTGATATGGTCCCCCTGCGCGACAACCTTCCGCGTTTGTATTCGGGTCTCCATTTGGGACAGGCCATCACTCTCCTTCCGCTTCGACGTGCGAATAGCGCTGG